>JAVRKA010000505.1:0-96179 GCA_034508555.1 Venustoraphidia nigricollis
AATGCCTATCGGCACCTATTTTTAAAATGCCAATCGGCAACTATATCTGAAATGCCTATCGGCACCTATATTTGAAATGCCTATCGGCTTCTATATCTGAAATTCCTATCGGCACCTATTTTTAAAATGCCAATTGGCAACTATATCTGAAATGCCTATCGGCACCTATATCTGAAATGCCTATCGGCACCTATTTTTGAAATGCCTATCGGAAACTACATCTGAATTGCCTATCAGCACCTTTATTTGAAATGCCTATCGGAGACCATATCTGAAATGCCTATCGACACCTATATTTGAAATACCTATCGGCTTCTATATCTGAAATGCCTATCGGCACCTATTTTTAAAATGCAAATCGGTAAATATATCTGAAATGCCTATCGGCACCTATATCTGAAATGCCTATCGGCACTAATTTTTGAAATGCCTTTCGGAAACTACATCTGGAATGCCTATCAGCACCTATATTTGAAATGCCTATCGGCAACCATATCTGGAATGCCTATCGGCACCTATATTTGAAGTGCCTATCGGCTTCTATATCTGAAATGTCTATCGACACCTATTTTTAAAATGCCCATCGGCAACTATATCTGAAATGCCTATCGGCACCTATATCTAAAATGCCTATCGGCACCTATTTTTGAAATGCCTATCGGAAACTACACCTGAAATGCCTATCAGCACCTATATTTGAAATTCCTATCGGCAACCATATCTGGGATGCCTATCGGCACCTATATTTGAAATGCCTATCGGCTTCTATATCTGAAATGCCTATCGGCACCTATTTTTAAAATGCCAATCGGCAACTATATCTGAAATGCCTATCGGCACCTATTTTTGAAATGCCTATCGGAAACTACATCTGAAATGCCTATCAGCACCAATATTTGGAATGCCTATCGGCAACCATACCTGAAATGCCTATCGACACCAATATTTGAAATACCTATCGGCACCTATTTTTAAAATGCCAATCGGCAACTATATCTGAAATGCCTATCGGCACCTATATCTGAAATGCTTATCGGCACTAATTTTTGAAATGCCTATCGGAAACTACATCTGAAATGCCTATCAGCACCTATATTTGAAATGCCTATCGGCAACCATATCTCGAATGCCTATCAGCACCTATATTTGAAATGCCTATCGGCTTCTATATCTGAAATGCCTATCGGCACCTATATTTAAAATGCCAATCGGCAACTATATCTGAAATGCCTATCGGCACCTATATCTGAAATGCCTATCGGCACCTATTTTTGAAATGCCTATCGAAAACTACATCTGAAATGCCTATCAGCACCTATATTTGAAATGCTTATCGGCAACTATATCTGATATGCCTATCGGCACCTACTTTTGAAATGCCAATCGACAACTATATCTGAAATGCCTATCGGCATCTATTTTTAAAATGCCAATCGGCAACTATATCTGAAATGCCTATCAGCACTTATATTTGAATAGCCTATCGGCAACCATATCGGGAATGCCTATCGGCACCTATATTTGAAATGCCTATCGGCTTCTATATCTGAAATGCTTATCGGCACCTATTTTTAAAATGCCAATCGGCAACTATATCTGAAATGCCTATCGGCACCTATATCTGAAATGCCTATTGGCACCTATTTTTGAAATGCCTTTCGGAAACTACATCTGAAATGCCTATCTGCTCCTATATTTGAAATGCCTATCGGCAACCATATCTGAAATGCCTATCGACACCTATATTTGAAATACTTATCGGCACCTATATCTGAAATGCCTATCGGCATCAATTTTAGAAATGCCTATCGGAAACTACATCTAAAATGCCTATCAGCACCTATATTTGAAATGCCTATCGGCAACCATATCTGGAATGCCTATCGGCACCTATATTTAAAATGCCTATCGGCTTCTCTATCTGAAATGCCTATCGACACTTATTTTTAAAATGCCAATTGGCAACTATATCTGAAATGCCTATCGGCACCTATATCTGAAATGCCCATCGGCACCTATTTTTGAAATGCCTATCGGAAACTACATCTGAAATGCCTATCAGCACCTATATTTAAAATGCCTATCGGCAACCATATCTGGAATGCTTATCGGCACCTATATTTGAAATGCCTATCGGCTTCAATATTTAAAATGCCTATCGGCACCTATTTTTAAAATGCCAATCGGCAACTATATCTGAAATGCCTATCGGCACCTATTTTTTAAATGCCTATCGGAAACTACATCTGAAATGCCTATCAGCACTTATATTTGAAATGCCTATCGGCAACCATATCTGAAATGCCTATCGACACCTATATTTGAAATACCTATCGGCTTCTATATCTGAAATGCCTATCGGCACCTATTTTTAAAATGCCAATCGGTAACTATATCTGAAATGCCTATCGGCACCTATATCTGAAATGCCTATCGGCACAAATTTTTGAAATGCCTATCGCAAACTACATCTGGAATGCCTATCAGCACCTATATTTGAAATGCCTACCGGCAACCATATCTGGAATGCCTATCGGCACCCATATTTGAAATGCCTATCGGCTTCTATATCTGAAATGCCTATCGACACCTATTTTTAAAATGCCAATCGCCAACTATATCTGAAATGCCTATCGGCACCTATATCTGAAATGCCTATCGGCACCAATTTTTGAAATGCCTATCGGAAACTACATCTGAAATGCCTATCAGCACCTATATTTGAAATGCCTATCGGCACCTATTTTTGAAATGCCTATCGGAAACTACATCTGAAATGCCTATCAGCACCTATATTTGAAATGCCTATCGGCACCTATTTTTGAAATGCCTATCGGAAACTACATCTGAAATGCCTATCAGCACCTATATTTGAAATGCCTATCGGCAACCATATCTGGAATGCCTATCAGCACCTATATTTGAAATGCCTATCGGCTTCTATATCTGAAATGCCTATCGGCACCTATTTTTAAAATGCCAATCGGCAACTATATCTGAAATGCCTATCGGCACCTATATTTGAAATGCCTATCGGCACCTATTTTTGAAATGCCTATCGGAATCTACATCTGAAATGCCTATCAGCACCTTTATTTGAAATGCTAATCGGCAACCATATCTGGAATGCCTATCAGCACCTATATTTGAAATGCCTATCGGTTTCTATATCTGAAATGCCTATCGGCACCTATTTTTAAAATGCCAATCGGCAACTATATCTGAAATGCCTACCGGCACCTATATCTGAAATGCCTATCGGCACCAATTTTTGAAATGCCTATCGGAAACTACATCTGAAATGCCTATCAGCACCTATATTTGAAATGCCTATCGGCACCTATTTTTGAAATGCCTATCGGAAACTACATCTGAAATGCCTATCAGCACCTATATTTGAAATGCCTATCGGCAACCATATCTGGAATGCCTATCAGCACCTATATTTGAAATGCCTATCGGCTTCTATATCTGAAATGCCTATCGGCACCTATTTTTAAAATGCCAATCGGCAACTATATCTGAAATGCCTATCGGCACCTATATCTGAAATGCCTATCGGCACCTATTTTTGAAATGCCTATCGGAAACTACATCTGAAATGCCTATCAGCACCTATATTTGAAATGCCTATCGGCGACCATATCTGAAATGCCTATCGACACCTATATTTGAAATACCTATCGGCTTCTATATCAGAAATGCCTATCGGCACCTATTTTTAAAATGCCAATCGGTAAATATATATGAAATGCCTATCGGCACCTATATCTGAAATGCCTATCGGCACAAATTTTTGAAATGCCTATCGGAAACTACATCTGGAATGCCTATTAGCACCTATATTTGAAATGCCTATCGGCAACCATATCTGGAATGCCTATCGGCACCTATATTTGAAGTGCCTATCGGCTTGTATATCTGAAATGCCTATCGACACCTATTTTTAAAATGCCAATCGGCAACTATATCTGAAATGCCTATCGGTACCTATTTTTGAAATGCCTATCGGAAACTACATCTGAAATGCCTATCAGCACCTATATTTGAAATACCTATCGGCAACCGTATCTGGAATGCCTATCGGCACCTATATTTGAAATGCCTATCGGCTTTTATATCTGAAATGCCTATCGGCACCAATTTTTAAAATGCCAATCGGCAACTATATCTGAAATGCCTATCGGCGACCATATCTGAAATGCCTATCGACACCTATATTTGAAATACCTATCGGCTTCTATATCTGAAATGCCTATCGGCACCTATTTTTAAAATGCCAATCGGTAACTATATCTGAAATGCCTATCGGCACCTATAACTGAAATGCCTATCGGCACCAATTTTTGAAATGCCTATCGGAAACTACATCTGGAATGCCTATCAGCACCTATATTTGAAATGCCAATCGGCAGCCATATCTGGAATGCCTATCGGCACCTATATTTGAAATGCCTATCGGCTTCTATATCTGAAATGCCTATCGACACCTATTTTTAAAATGCCAATCGGCAACTATATCTGAAATGCCTATCGGCACCTATTTTTGAAATGCCTATCGGAAACTACATCTGAAATGCCTATCAGCACCAATATTTGAAATGCCTATCGGCAACCATACCTGAAATGCCTATCGACACCAATATTTGAAATACCTATCGGCTTCTATATCTGAAATGCCTATCGGCACCTATTTTTAAAATGCCAATCGGCAACTATATCTGAAATGCCTATCGGCACCTATATCTGAAATGCCTATCGGCACCTATTTTTAAAATGCCAATCGGCAACTATATCTGAAATGCTTATCGGTACCTATTTTTGAAATGCCTATCGGAAACTACATCTGAAATGCCTATCAGCACTTATATTTGAATAGCCTATCGGCAACCATATCGGGATTGCCTATCGGCACCTATATTTGAAATGCCTATCGGCTTCTATATCTGAAATGCCTATCGGCACCTATTTTTAAAATGCCAATCGGCAACTATATCTGAAATGCCTATCGGCACCTATATCTGAAATGCCTATTGGCACCTATTTTTGAAATGCCTTTCTGAAACTACATCTGAAATGCCTATCTGCTCCTATATTTGAAATGCCTATCGGCAACAATATCTGAAATGCCTATCGACACCTATATTTGAAATACCTATCGGCTTCTATATCTGAAATGCCTATCGGCACCTGTTTTTAAAATGCCAATCGGCAACTATATCTGAAATGCCTATCGGCGCCTATATCTGAAATGCCTATCGGCATCAATTTTTGAAATGCCTATAGGAAACTACATCTAAAATGCCTATCAGCACCTATATTTGAAATGCCTATCGGCAGCCATATCTGGAATGCCTATCGGCACCTATATTTAAAATGCCTATCGGCTTCTCTATCTGAAATGCCTATCGACAATTATTTTTAAAATGCCAATTGGCAACTATATCTGAAATGCCTATCGGCACCTATATCTGAAATGCCAATCGGCACTTATTTTTGAAATGCCTATCGGAAACTACATCTAAAATGCCTATCAGCACCTATATTTAAAATGCCTATCGGCAACCATATCTGGAATGCCTATCGGCACCTATATTTGAAATGCCTATCGGCTTCTATATCTGAAATGCCTATCGGCACCTATTTTTAAAATGCCAATCGGCAACTATATCTGAAATGCCTATCGGCACCTATATCCAAAATGCCTATCGGCACCTATTTTTGAAATGCCTATCGGAAACTACATCTGAAATGCCAATCAGCAATTATATTTGAAATGCCTATCGGCAACCATATCTGAAATGCCTATCGACACCTATATTTGAAATACCTATCGGCTTCTATATCTGAAATGCTTATCGGCACCTATTTTTAAAATGTCAATCGGTAACTATATCTGAAATGCCTATCGGCACCTATATCTGAAATGCCTATCGGCACCAATTTTTAAAATGCCTATCGGAAACTACATCTAAAATGCCTATCAGCACCTATATTTAAAATGCCTATCGGCAACCATATCTGGAATGCCTATCGGCACCTATATTTGAAATGCCTATCGGCTTCTATATCTGAAATGCCTATCGGCACCTATTTTTAAAATGCCAATCGGCAACAATATCTGAAATGCCTATCGGCACCTATATCTGAAATGCCTATCGGCACCTATTTTTGAAATGCCTATCGGAAACTACATCTGAAATGCCTATCAGCACTTATATTTGAAATGCCTATTGGCAACCATATCTGAAATGCCTATCGACACCTATATTTGAAATACCTATCGGCTTCTATATCTGAAATGCCTATCGGCACCTATTTTTGAAATGCCTATCGTAAACTACATCTGAAATGCCTATCAGCACCTAAATTTGAAATGCCTATCGGCAACCATCTCTGGAATGCCTATCGGCACCTATATTTGAAATGCCTATCGGCTTCTATATCTGAAATGCCTATCGGCACCTATTTTTAAAATGCCAATAGGCAACTATATCTGAAATGCCTATCGGCACCTATATCTGAAATGCCTATCGGCACCTATTTTTGAAATGCCTATCGGAAACTACATCTGAAATGCCTATCGGCACCAATATTTGAAATGCCTATCGGCAACCATATCTGAAATGCCTATCGACACCTATATTTGAAATACCTATCGGCTTTTATATCTTAAATGCCTATCGGCACCTATTTTTAAAATGCCAATCGGCAACTATATCTGAAATGCCTATCGGCACCTATATCTGAAATGCTAATCGGCACCAATTTTAGAAATGCCTATCGGAAACTACATCTGAAATGCCTATCAGCACCTAAATTTGAAATACCTATCGGCAACCATATCTGGAATGCCTATCGGCACCTATATTTGAAATGCCTATCGGCTTCTATATCTGAAATGCCTATCGGCACCAATTTTTAAAATGCCAATCGGCAACTATATCTGAAATGCCTATCGGCGACCATATCTGAAATGCCTATCGACACCTATATTTGAAATACCTATCGGCTTCTATATCTGAAATGCCTATCAGCACCTATTTTTAAAATGCCAATCGGTAACTATATCTGAAATGCCTATCGGCACCTATAACTGAAATGCCTATCGGCACCAATTTTTGAAATGCCTATCGGAAACTACATCTGGAATGCCTATCAGCACCTATATTTGAAATGCCTATTGGCAGCCATATCTGGAATGCCTATCGGCACCTATATTTGAAATGCCTATC
Organism: Venustoraphidia nigricollis; assembly: GCA_034508555.1. Classification (NCBI taxonomy): domain Eukaryota; kingdom Metazoa; phylum Arthropoda; class Insecta; order Raphidioptera; family Raphidiidae; genus Venustoraphidia; species Venustoraphidia nigricollis. Next base: position 7,236 of record JAVRKA010000505.1, read on the forward strand.
GGCTTCTATATCTGAAATGCCTATCGACACCTATTTTTAAAATGCCAATCGGCAACTATATCTGAAATGCCTATCGGCACCTATATCTAAAATGCCTATCGGCACCTCTTTTTGAAATGCCTATCGGCACCTATTTTTGAAATGCCTATCGGAATCTACATCTGAAATGCCTATCAGCACCTTTATTTGAAATGCTAATCGGCAACCATATCTGGAATGCCTATCAGCACCTATATTTGAAATGCCTATCGGTTTCTATATCTGAAATGCCTATCGGCACCTATTTTTAAAATGCCAATCGGCAACTATATCTGAAATGCCTATCGGCACCTATATCTGAAATGCCTATCGGCACCAATTTTTGAAATGCCTATCGGAAACTACATCTGAAATGCCTATCAGCACCTATATTTGAAATGCCTATCGGCACCTATTTTTGAAATGCCTATCGGAAACTACATCTGAAATGCCTATCAGCACCTATATTTGAAATGCCTATCGGCAACCATATCTGGAATGCCTATCAGCACCTATATTTGAAATGCCTATCGGCTTCTATATCTGAAATGCCTATCGGCACCTATTTTTAAAATGCCAATCGGCAACTATATCTGAAATGCCTATCGGCACCTATATCTGAAATGCCTATCGGCACCTATTTTTGAAATGCCTATCGGAAACTACATCTGAAATGCCTATCAGCACCTATATTTGAAATGCCTATCGGCGACCATATCTGAAATGCCTATCGACACCTATATTTGAAATACCTATCGGCTTCTATATCAGAAATGCCTATCGGCACCTATTTTTAAAATGCCAATCGGTAAATATATATGAAATGCCTATCGGCACCTATATCTGAAATGCCTATCGGCACCAATTTTTGAAATGCCTATCGGAAACTACATCTGGAATGCCTATTAGCACCTATATTTGAAATGCCTATCGGCAACCATATCTGGAATGCCTATCGGCACCTATATTTGAAGTGCCTATCGGCTTCTATATCTGAAATGCCTATCGACACCTATTTTTAAAATGCCAATCGGCAACTATATCTGAAATGCCTATCGGTACCTATTTTTGAAATGCCTATCGGAAACTACATCTGAAATGCCTATCAGCACCTATATTTGAAATACCTATCGGCTTTTATATCTAAAATGCCTATCGGCACCTATTTTTAAAATGCCAATCGGCAACTAATTCTGAAATGCCTATCGGCACCTATATCTGAAATGCTAATCGGCACCAATTTTAGAAATGCCTATCGGAAACTACATCTGAAATGCCTATCAGCACCTATATTTGAAATACCTATCGGCAACCGTATCTGGAATGCCTATCGGCACCTATATTTGAAATGCCTATCGGCTTTTATATCTGAAATGCCTATCGGCACCAATTTTTAAAATGCCAATCGGCAACTATATCTGAAATGCCTATCGGCGACCATATCTGAAATGCCTATCGACACCTATATTTGAAATACCTATCGGCTTCTATATCTGAAATGCCTATCGGCACCTATTTTTAAAATGCCAATCGGTAACTATATCTGAAATGCCTATCGGCACCTATAACTGAAATGCCTATCGGCACCAATTTTTGAAATGCCTATCGGAAACTACATCTGGAATGCCTATCAGCACCTATATTTGAAATGCCAATCGGCAGCCATATCTGGAATGCCTATCGGCACCTATATTTGAAATGCCTATCGGCTTCTATATCTGAAATGCCTATCGACACCTATTTTTAAAATGCCAATCGGCAACTATATCTGAAATGCCTATCGGCACCTATTTTTGAAATGCCTATCGGAAACTACATCTGAAATGCCTATCAGCACCAATATTTGAAATGCCTATCGGCAACCATACCTGAAATGCCTATCGACACCAATATTTGAAATACCTATCGGCTTCTATATCTGAAATGCCTATCGGCACCTATTTTTAAAATGCCAATCGGCAACTATATCTGAAATGCCTATCGGCACCTATATCTGAAATGCCTATCGGCACCTATTTTTAAAATGCCAATCGGCAACTATATCTGAAATGCTTATCGGTACCTATTTTTGAAATGCCTATCGGAAACTACATCTGAAATGCCTATCAGCACTTATATTTGAATAGCCTATCGGCAACCATATCGGGATTGCCTATCGGCACCTATATTTGAAATGCCTATCGGCTTCTATATCTGAAATGCCTATCGGCACCTATTTTTAAAATGCCAATCGGCAACTATATCTGAAATGCCTATCGGCACCTATATCTGAAATGCCTATTGGCACCTATTTTTGAAATGCCTTTCTGAAACTACATCTGAAATGCCTATCTGCTCCTATATTTGAAATGCCTATCGGCAACAATATCTGAAATGCCTATCGACACCTATATTTGAAATACCTATCGGCTTCTATATCTGAAATGCCTATCGGCACCTGTTTTTAAAATGCCAATCGGCAACTATATCTGAAATGCCTATCGGCGCCTATATCTGAAATGCCTATCGGCATCAATTTTTGAAATGCCTATAGGAAACTACATCTAAAATGCCTATCAGCACCTATATTTGAAATGCCTATCGGCAGCCATATCTGGAATGCCTATCGGCACCTATATTTAAAATGCCTATCGGCTTCTCTATCTGAAATGCCTATCGACAATTATTTTTAAAATGCCAATTGGCAACTATATCTGAAATGCCTATCGGCACCTATATCTGAAATGCCCATCGGCACTTATTTTTGAAATGCCTATCGGAAACTACATCTAAAATGCCTATCAGCACCTATATTTAAAATGCCTATCGGCAACCATATCTGGAATGCCTATCGGCACCTATATTTGAAATGCCTATCGGCTTCTATATCTGAAATGCCTATCGGCACCTATTTTTAAAATGCCAATCGGCAACTATATCTGAAATGCCTATCGGCACCTATATCCAAAATGCCTATCGGCACCTATTTTTGAAATGCCTATCGGAAACTACATCTGAAATGCCAATCAGCAATTATATTTGAAATGCCTATCGGCAACCATATCTGAAATGCCTATCGACACCTATATTTGAAATACCTATCGGCTTCTATATCTGAAATGCTTATCGGCACCTATTTTTAAAATGTCAATCGGTAACTATATCTGAAATGCCTATCGGCACCTATATCTGAAATGCCTATCGGCACCAATTTTTAAAATGCCTATCGGAAACTACATCTAAAATGCCTATCAGCACCTATATTTAAAATGCCTATCGGCAACCATATCTGGAATGCCTATCGGCACCTATATTTGAAATGCCTATCGGCTTCTATATCTGAAATGCCTATCGGCACCTATTTTTAAAATGCCAATCGGCAACAATATCTGAAATGCCTATCGGCACCTATATCTGAAATGCCTATCGGCACCTATTTTTGAAATGCCTATCGGAAACTACATCTGAAATGCCTATCAGCACTTATATTTGAAATGCCTATTGGCAACCATATCTGAAATGCCTATCGACACCTATATTTGAAATACCTATCGGCTTCTATATCTGAAATGCCTATCGGCACCTATTTTTGAAATGCCTATCGTAAACTACATCTGAAATGCCTATCAGCACCTAAATTTGAAATGCCTATCGGCAACCATCTCTGGAATGCCTATCGGCACCTATATTTGAAATGCCTATCGGCTTCTATATCTGAAATGCCTATCGGCACCTATTTTTAAAATGCCAATAGGCAACTATATCTGAAATGCCTATCGGCACCTATATCTGAAATGCCTATCGGCACCTATTTTTGAAATGCCTATCGGAAACTACATCTGAAATGCCTATCGGCACCAATATTTGAAATGCCTATCGGCAACCATATCTGAAATGCCTATCGACACCTATATTTGAAATACCTATCGGCTTTTATATCTTAAATGCCTATCGGCACCTATTTTTAAAATGCCAATCGGCAACTATATCTGAAATGCCTATCGGCACCTATATCTGAAATGCTAATCGGCACCAATTTTAGAAATGCCTATCGGAAACTACATCTGAAATGCCTATCAGCACCTAAATTTGAAATACCTATCGGCAACCATATCTGGAATGCCTATCGGCACCTATATTTGAAATGCCTATCGGCTTCTATATCTGAAATGCCTATCGGCACCAATTTTTAAAATGCCAATCGGCAACTATATCTGAAATGCCTATCGGCGACCATATCTGAAATGCCTATCGACACCTATATTTGAAATACCTATCGGCTTCTATATCTGAAATGCCTATCAGCACCTATTTTTAAAATGCCAATCGGTAACTATATCTGAAATGCCTATCGGCACCTATAACTGAAATGCCTATCGGCACCAATTTTTGAAATGCCTATCAGCACCTATATTTGAAATGCCTATTGGCAGCCATATCTGGAATGCCTATCGGCACCTATATTTGAAATGCCTATCGGCTTCTATATCTGAAATGCCTATCGACACCTATTTTTAAAATGCCAATCGGCAACTATATCTGAAATGCCTATCGGCACCTATATCTAAAATGCCTATCGGCACCTATTTTTGAAATGCCTATCGGAAACTACATCTGAAATGCCTATCAGCACCTATATTTGAAATTCCTATCGGCAACCATATCTGGGATGCCCATCGGCACCTATATTAGAAATCCCTATCGGCTTCTATATCTGCAATGCCTATCGGCACCTATTTTTAAAATGCCAATCGGCAACTATATCTGAAATGCCTATCGGCACCTATATCTGAAATGCCTATCGGCACCTATTTTTGAAATGCCTATCGGAAACTACATCTGAAATGCCTATCAGCACCAATATTTGAAATGCCTATCGGCAACCATACCTGAAATGCCTATCGACACCAATATTTGAAATACCTATCGGCTTCTATATCTGAAATGCCTATCGGCACCTATTTTTAAAATGCCAATCGGCAACTATATCTGAAATGCCTATCGGCACCTATATCTGAAATGCTTATCGGCACCAATTTTTGAAATGCCTATCGGAAACTACATCTGAAATGCCTATCAGCACCTATATTTAAAATGCCTATCGGCAACCATATCTGGAATGCCTATCAGCACCTATATTTGGAATGCCTATCGGCTTCTATATCTGAAATGCCTATCGGCACCTATATCTGAAATGCCTATCGGCACCTATTTTTGAAATGCCTATCGAAAACGACATCTGAAATGCCTATCAGCTCCTATATTTGAAATGCCTATCGGCAACTACATCTGATATGCCTATCGGCACATATATCTGAAATGCCTATCGGCACCTATTATTGAAAGGCCAATCGGCAACTATATCTGAAATGCCTATCGGCACCTATTTTTAAAATGCCAATCGGCAACTATATCTGAAATGCTTATCGGTACCTATTTTTGAAATGCCTATCGGAAACTACATCTGAAATGCCTATCAGCACTTATATTTGAATAGCCTATCGGCAACCATATCGGGATTGCCTATCGGCACCTATATTTGAAATGGCTATCGGCTTCTATATCTGAAATGCCTATCGGCACCTATTTTTAAAATGCCAATCGGCAACTATATCTGAAATGCCTATCGGCACCTATATCTGAAATGCCTATTGGCACCTATTTTTGAAATGCCTTTCGGAAACTACATCTGAAATGCCTATCTGCTCCTATATTTTAAATGCCTATGGGCAACAATATCTGAAATGCCTATCGACACCTATATTTGAAATACCTATCGGCTTCTATATCTGAAATGCCTATCGGCACCTGTTTTTAAAATGCCAATCGGCAACTATATCTGAAATGCCTATCGGCGCCTATATCTGAAATGCCTATCGGCATTAATTTTTGAAATGCCTATCGGAAACTACATCTAAAATGCCTATCAGCACCTATATTTGAAATGCCTATCGGCAACCATATCTCGAATGCCTATCGGCACCTATATTTAAAATGCCTATCGGCTTCTCTATCTGAAATGCCTATCGACAATTATTTTTAAAATGCCAATTGGCAACTATATCTGAAATGCCTATCGGCACCTATATCTGAAATGCCCATCGGCACCTATTTTTGAAATGCCTATCGGAAACTACATCTAAAATGCCTATCAGCACCTATATTTAAAATGCCTATCGGCAACCATATCTGGAATGCCTATCGGCACCTATATTTGAAATGCCTATCGGCTTCTATATCTGAAATGCCTATCGGCACCTATTTCTAAAATGCCAATCGGCAACTATATCTGAAATGCCTATCGGCACCTATATCCAAAATGCCTATCGGCACCTATTTTTGAAATGCCTATCGGAAACTACATCTGAAATGCCTATCAGCAATTATATTTGAAATGCCTATCGGCAACCATATCTAAAATGCCTATCGACACCTATATTTGAAATACCTATCGGCTTCTATATCTGAAATGCTTATCGGCACCTATTTTTAAAATGCCAATCGGCAACTATATCTGAAATGCCTATCGGCACCTATATCTGAAATGCCTATCGGCACCTATTTTTGAAATGCCTATCGGAAACTACATCTGAATTGCCTATCAGCACTTATATTTGAAATGCCTATGGGCAACCATATCTGAAATGCCTATCGACACCTATATTTGAAATACCTATCGGCTTCTATATCTGAAATGCCTATCGGCACCTATTTTTAAAATGCCTATCGGAAACTACATCTGAAATGCCTATCAGCACCTATATTTGAAATGCCTATCGGCAACCATATCTGAAATGCCTAACGACACCTATATTTGAAATACCTATCGGCTTCTATATCTGAAATGCGTATCGGCACTTATTTTTAAAATGCCAATCGGCAACTATATCTGAAATGCCTATCGGCACCTATATCTGAAATGCCTATCGGCACCTATTTTTGAAATGCCTATCGGAAACTACATCTGAAATGCCTATCAGCACCTATATTTGAAATGCCTATCGGCAACCATATCTGGAATGCCTATCGGCACCTATATTTGAAATGCCTATCGGCTTCAATTTCTGAAATGCCTATCGGCACCTATTTTTAAAATGCCAATCGGCAACTATATCTGAAATGCCTATCGGCACCTATTTTTGAAATGCCTATCGAAAACTACATCTGAAATGCCTATCAGCACCTAAATTTGAAATGCCTATCGGCAACCACATCAGAAATGCATATCGGCACCTATATCTGAAATGCCTTTCGGCATTTATATCTGAAATGCCTATCGACACCTATATACGAAATGCCTATCGGCACCTATATTTTAAATGCCTATCGGCAACTATATCTGATATGCCTATCGGCACCTATATCTGAAATGCCTATCGGCACCTATTTTTGAAATGCCTATCGGAAACTACATCTAAAATGCCTATCGGCACCTATTTTTAAAGAGCCAATCGGCAACTAAATCTGAAATGCCTATCGGCACCTATATCTGAAATGCCTATCGGCACCTCTTTCTGAAATGCCTATCGGCACCTATTTTTGAAACGCCTTTCGGAAACTACATCTGAAATGCCTATCTGCTCCTATATTTGATATGCCTATCGGCAACCATATCTGAAATGCCTATCGACACCTATATTTGAAATACCTATCGGCTTCTATATCTGAAATGCCTATCGGCACCTATTTTTAAAATGCCAATCGGTAACTATATCTGAAATGCCTATCGGCACCTATATCTGAAATGCCTATCGGCACCAATTTTTGAAATGCCTATCAGCACCTATATTCGAAATGCCTATCGGCAAACATATCTGGAATGCCTATCGGCACCTATATTTGAAATGCCTATCGGCTTCTATATCTGAAATGCCTATCGACACCTATTTTTAAAATGCCAATCGGCAACTATATCTAAAATGCCTATCGGCGCCTATATCTAAAATGCCTATCGGCACCTATTTTTGAAATGCCTATCGGAAACTACATCTGAAATGCCTATCAGCACCTATATTTGAAATTCCTATCGGCAACCATATCTGGGATGCCTAGCGGTACCTATATTTGAAATGCCTATCGACTTCTATATCTGAAATGCCTATCGGCACCTATTTTTAAAATGCCAATCGGCAACTATATCTGAAATGCCTATCGGCACCTATATCTGAAATGCCTATCGGTACTTATTTTTGAAATGCCTATCGGAAACTACATCTGAAATGCCTATCAGCACCAATATTTGAAATGCCTATCGGCAACCATACCTGAAATGCCTATCGACACCAATATTTGAAATACCTATCGGCTTCTATATCTAAAATGCCTATCGGCACCTATTTTTAAAATGCCAATCGGCAACTATATCTGAAATGCCTATCGGCACCTATATCTGAAATGCTTATCGGCACCAATTTTTGAAATGCCTATCGGAAACTACATCTGAAATGCCTATCAGCACCTATATTTGAAATGCCTATCGGCAACCATATCTGGAATGCTTATCAGCACCTATACTTGAAATGCCTATCGGCTTCTATATCTGAAATGCCTATCGGCACCTATATTTAAAATGCCAATCGGCAACTATATCTGAAATGCCTATCGGCACCTTTATCTGAAATGCCTATCGGCACCTATTTTTGAAATGCCTATCGAAAACTACATCTGAAATGCCTTTTAGCACCTATATTTGAAATGCCTATCGGCAACTATATCTGATATGCCTATCGGCACCTATATCTGAAATGCCTATCGGCACCTATTGTTAAAATGCCTATCGGCAACTATATCTGAAATGCCTATCGGCACCTATTTTTAAAATGCCAATCGGCTACTATATCTGAAATGCCTATCGGCACCTATATCTGAAATGCCTATTGGCACCTATTTTATAAATGCCTTTCGGAAACTACATCTGAAATGCCTATCTGCTCCTATGTTTGAAATGCCTATTGGCAACCATATCTGGAATGCCTATCGGCACCTATATTTAAAATGCCTATCGGCTTCTATATCTGAAATGCCTATCGGCACCTATTTTTAAAATGCCAATCGGTAACTATATCTGAAATGCCTATCGGCACCTATATCTGAAATGCCTATCGGCACCAATTTTTGAAATGCCTATCGGAAACTACATCTGGAATGCCTATCAGCACCTATATTTGAAATGCCTATCGGCAACCATATCTGGAATGCCTATCGGCACCTATATTTGAAATGCCTATCAGCTTCTATATCTGAAATGCCTATCGACACCTATTTTTAAAATGCCAATCGCCAACTATATCTGAAATGCCTATCGGCACCTATATCTGAAATGCCCATCGGCACCTATTTTTGAAATGCCTATCAGCACCTATATTTGAAATGCCTATCGGCAACCATATCTGGAATGCCTATCGGCACCTACATTGAAATGCCTATCGGCTTCTATATCTGAAATGCCTATCGGCACCTATTTTTAAAATGCTAATCGGCAACTATATCTGAAATGCCTATCGGCACCTATATCTGAAATGCCTATCGGCACCTATTTTTGAAATGCCTATCGGAAACTACATCTGAAATGCCTATCAGCACCTATATTTGAAATGCCTATCGGCGACCATATCTGAAATGCCTATCGACACCTATATTTGAAATACCTATCGGCTTCTATATCTGAAATGCCTATCAGCACCTATATTTGAAATGCCTATCGGCGACCATATCTGAAATGCCTATCGACACCTATTTTTAAAATGCCAATCGGCAACTATATCTGAAATGCATATCGGCACCTATATCTAAATTGCCTATCGGCACCTATTTTTGAAATGCCTATCGGAAACTACATCTGAAATGCCTATCAGCACCTATATTTGAAATTCCTATCGGCAACCATATCTGGGATGCCTATCGGCACCTATATTTGAAATGCCTATCGGCTTCTATATCTGAAATGCCTATCGGCACCTATTTTTAAAATGCCAATTGGCACCTATATCTGAAATGCCTATCGGCACCTATTTTTGAAATGCCTATCGGAAACTACATCTGAAATGCCTATCAGCACCAATATTTGAAATGCCTATCGGCAACCATACCTGAAATGCCTATCGACACCAATATTTGAAATACCTATCGGCCTCTATTTCTGAAATGCCTATCGGCACCTATTTTTAAAATGCCATTCGGCAACTATATCTGAAATGCCTATCGGCACCTATATCTGAAATGCTTATCGGCACCAATTTTTGAAATGCCTATCGGAAACTACATCTGAAATGCCTATCAGCACCTATATTTGAAATGCCTATCGGCAACCATATCTGGAATGCCTATCAGCACCTATATTTGAAATGCCTATCGGCTTCTATATCTGAAATGCCTATCGGCACCTATATTTAAAATGTCAATCGGCAACTATATCTGAAATGCCTATCGGCACCTATATCTGAAATGCCTATCGGCACCTATTTTTGAAATGCCTATCGAAAACTACATCTGAAATGCCTATCAGCACTTATATTTGAATAGCCTATCGGCAACCATATCGGGAATGCCTATCGGCACCTATATTTGAAATGCCTATCGGCTTCTATATCTGAAATGCCTATGGGCACCTATTTTTAAAATGCCAATCCGCAACTATATCTGAAATGCCTATCGGCACATATATCTGAAATGCCTATTGGCACCTATTTTTGAAATGCCTTTCGGAAACTACATCTGAAATGCCTATCTGCTCCTATATTTGAAATGCCTATCGGCAACCATATCTGGAATGCCTATCGGCACCTATATTTAAAATGCCTATCGGCTTCTCTATCTGAAATGCCTATCGACACTTATTTTTAAAATGCCAATTGGCAAATATATCTGAAATGCCTATCGGCACCTATATCTGAAATGCCCATCGGCACCTATTTTTGAAATGCCTATCGGAAACTACATCTGAAATGCCTATCAGCACCTATATTTAAAATGCCTATCGGCAACCATATCTGGAATGCCTATCGGCACCTATATTTGAAATGCCTATCGGCTTCTATATCTGAAATGCCTATCAGCACCTATTTTTAAAATGCCAATCGGCAACTATATCTGAAATGCCTATCGGCACCTATATCTGAAATGCCTATCGGCACCTATTTTTGAAATGCCTATCGGAAACTACATCTGAAATACCTATCAGCACCTATATTTGAAATGCCTATCGGCGACCATATCTGAAATGCCTATCGACACCTATATTTGAAATGCCTATCGGCTTCTATATCTGAAATGCCTATCGACACCTATTTTTAAAATGCCAATCGGCACTTATATCTAAAATGCCTATCGGCACCTATATCTAAAATGCCTATCGGCACCTATTTTTGAAATGCCTATCAGAAACTACATCTGAAATGCCTATCAGCACCTATATTTGAAATTCCTATCGGCAACCATATCTGGGATGCCTATCGGCACCTATATTTGAAATGCCTATCGGCTTCTATATCTGAAATGCCTATCGGCACCTATTTTTAAAATGCCAATCGGCAACTATATCTGAAATGCCTATCGGCACCTATATCTGAAATGCCTATCGGCACCTATTTTTGAAATGCCTATCGGAAACTACATCTGAAATGCCTATCAGCACCAATATTTGAAATGCCTATCGGCAACCATATCTGAAATGCCTATCGACACCTATATTTGAAATACCTATCGGCTTCTATATCTAAAATGCCTATCGGCACCTATTTTTAAAATGCCAATCGGCAACTATATCTAAAATGCCTATCGGCACCTATATCAGAAATGCCTATCGGCACCAATTTTAGAAATGCCTATCCGAAACTACATCTGAAATGCCTATCAGCACCTATATTTGAAATGCCTATCGGCAAACATATCTGGAATGCCTATCAGCACCTATATTTGAAATGCCTATCGGCTTCTATATCTGAAATGCCTATCGGCACCTATTTTTAAAATGCCAATCGGCAACTATATCTGAAATGCCTATCGGCACCTATATCTGAAATGCCTATCGGCACCTATTTTTGAAATGCCTATCGGAAACTACATCTGAAATGCCTATCAGCACTTATATTTGAAATGCCTATCGGCAACCATATCTGAAATGCCTATCGACACCTATATTTGAAATACCTATCGGCTTCTATATCTGAAATGCCTATCGGCAACAATTTTTAAAATGCCAATCGGTAACTATATCTGAAACGCCTATCGGCACCTATATCTGAAATGCCTATCGGCACCTATTTTTGAAATGCCTATCGAAAACTACATCTGAAATGCCTATCAGCACCTATATTTGAAATGCCTATCGGCAACCACATCAGAAATGCCTATCGGCACCTATATCTGAAATGCCTTTCGGCATTTATATCTGAAATGCCTATCGACACCTATATACGAAATGCCTATCGGCACCTATATTTTAAATGCCTATCGGCAACTATATCTGATATGCCTATCGGCACCTATATCTGAAATGCCTATCGGCACCTATTTTTGAAATGCCTATCGGAAACTACATCCAAAATGCCTATCGGCACCTATTTTTAAAGTGCCAATCGGCAACTAAATCTGAAATGCCTATCGGCACCTATATCTGAAATGCCTATCGGCACCTCTTTCTGAAATGCCTATCGGCACCTATTTTTGAAATGCCTTTCGGAAACTACATCTGAAATGCCTATCTGCTCCTCTATTTGAAATGCGTATCGGCTTCTATATCTGAAATGCCTATCGGCACCTGTTTTTAAAATGCCAATCGGCAACTATATCTGAAATGCCTTTCGGCACCTATATCTGAAATGCCTATCGGCATCAATTTTTGAAATGCCTATCGGAAACTACATCTAAAATGCCTATCAGCACCTATATTTGAAATGCCTATCGGCAACCATATCTGGAATGCCTATCGGCACCTATATTTGAAATGCCTATCGGCTTCTATATCTGAAATGCCTATTGGCACCTATTTTTAAAATGCCAATTGGCAACTATATCTGAAATGCCTATCGGCACCTATATCTGAAATGCCTATCGGCACCTATTTTTGAAATGCCTATCGGAAACTACATCTGAAATGCCTATCAGCACCTATATTTGAAATGCCTATCGGCAACCATATCTGGAATGCCTATCGGCACCTACATTTGAAATGCCTATCGGCTTCTATATCTAAAATGCCTATCGGCACCTATTTTTAAAATGCCAATCGGCAACTATATCTGAAATGCCTATCGGCACCTATATCTGAAATGCCTATCGGCACCTATTTTTGAAATGCCTATCGGAAACTACATCTTAAATGCCTATCAGCACCTATATTTGAAATGCCTATCGGCGACCATATCCGAAATGCCTATCGACACCTATATTTGAAATACCTATCGGCTTCTATATCTGAAATGCCTATCGGCACCTATTTTTAAAATGCCAATCGGTAACTATATCTGAAATGCCTATCGGCACCTATATCTGAAATGCCTATCGGCGCCAATTTTTGAAATGCCTATCGGAAACTACATCTGGCATGCCTATCAGCACCTATATTTGAAATGCCTATCGGCAACCATATATGGAATGCCTATCGGCACCTATATTTGAAATGCCTATCGGCTTGTATATCTGAAATGCCTATCGACACCTATTTTTAAAATGCCAATCGGCAACTATATCTGAAATGCCTATCGGCACCTATATCTAAAATTCCTATCGGCACCTATTTTTGAAATGCCTATGGGAAACTATATCTGAAATGCCTATCAGCACCTATATTTGAAATTCCTATCGGCAACCATATCTGGGATGCCTATCGGCACCTATATTTGAAATGCCTATCGGCTTCTATATCTGAAAAGCCTATCGGCACCTATTTTTAAAATGCCAATCGGCAACTATATCTGAAATGCCAATCGGCAACTATATTTGAAATGCCTATCGGCACCTATTTTTTTAAATGCCAATCGGCAACTATATCTGAAATGCCTATCGGTACCTATTTTTGAAATGCCTATCGGAAACTACATCTGAAATGCCTATCAGCACTTATATTTGAATAGCCTATCGGCAACCATATAGGGAATGCCTATCGGCACCTATATTTGAAATACCTATCGGCTTCTATATCTGAAATGCCTATCGGCACCTATTTTAAAAATGCCAATTGGCAACTATATCTGAAATGCCTATCGGCACCTATATCTGAAATGCCTATTGGCACCTATTTTTGAAATGCCTTTCGGAAACTACATCTGAAATGCCCATCTGCTCCTATATTTGAAATGCCTATCGGCAACCATATCTGGAATGCCTATCGGCACCTATATTTAAAATGCCTATCGGCTTCTCTATCTGAAATGCCTATCGACACTTATTTTTAAAATGCCAATTGGCAACTATATCTGAAATGCCTATCGGCACCTATATCTGAAATGCCCATCGGCACCTATTTTTGAAATGCCTATCGGAAACTACATCTGAAATTCCTATCAGCACCTATATTTGAAATGCCTATCGGCAACCATATCTGGAATGCCTATCGGCACCTATATTTGAAATGCCTATCGGCTTCTATATCTGAAATGCCTATCGGCACCTATTTTTAAAATGCCAATCGGCAACTATATCTGAAATGCCTATCGGCACCTATATCTAAAATGCCTATCGGCACTTATTTTTGAAATGCCTATCGGAAACTACATCTGAAATGCCTATCAGCACCAATATTTGAAATGCCTATCGGCAACCATATCTGAAATGCCTATCGACACCTATATTTGAAATACCTATCGGCTTCCATATCTAAAATGCCTATCGGCACCTATTTTTAAAATGCCAATCGGCAACTATATCTGAAATGCCTATCAGCACCTATATCTGAAATGCCTATCGGCACCAATTTTAGAAATGCCTATCGGAAACTACATCTGAAATGCCTATCAGCACCTATATTTGAAATACCTATCGGCAACCATATCTGGAATGCCTATCGGCACCTATATTTGAAATGCCTATCATCTTCTATATCTGAAATGCCTATCGACACCTATTTTTAAAATGCCAATCGGCAACTATATCTGAAATGCCTATCGGCACCTATATCTGAAATGCCTATCGGCACCAATTTTTGAAATGCCTATCGGAAACTACATCTGGAATGCCTATCAGCACCTATATTTGAAATGCCTATTGGCAGCCATATCTGGAATGCCTATCGGCACCTATATTTGAAATGCCTATCGGCTTCTATATCTGAAATGCCTATCGACACCTATTTTTAAAATGCCAATCGGCAACTATATCTGAAATGCCTATCGGCACCTATATCTAAAATGCCTATCGGCACCTATTTTTGAAATGCCTATCGGAAACTACATCTGAAATGCCTATCAGCACCTATATTTGAAATTCCTATCGGCAACCATATCTGGGATGCCTATCGGCACCTATATTAGAAATCCCTATTGGCACCTATTTTTAAAATGCCAATCGGCAACTATATCTGAAATGCCTATCGGCACCTATATCTGAAATGCCTATCGGCACCTATTTTTGAAATGCCTATCGGAAACTACATCTGAAATGCCTATCAGCACCAATATTTGAAATGCCTATTGGCAACCATACCTGAAATACCTATCGACACCAATATTTGAAATACCTATCGGCTTCTATATCTGAAATGCCTATCGGCACCTATTTTTAAAATGCCAATCGGCAACTATATCTGAAATGCCTATCGGCACCTATATCTGAAATGCTTATCGGCACCAATTTTTGAAATGCCTATCGGAAACTACATCTGAAATGCCTATCAGCACCTATATTTAAAATGCCTATCGGCAACCATATCTGGAATGCCTATCAGCACTTATTTTTGGAATGCCTATCGGCTTCTATATCTGAAATGCCTATCGGCACCTATATTTAAAATGCCAATCGGCAACTATATCTGAAATGCCTATCGGCACCTATATCTGAAATGCCTATCGGCACCTATTTTTGAAATGCCTATCGAAAACGACATCTGAAATGCCTATCAGCTCCTATATTTGAAATGCCTATCGGCAACTATATCTGATATGCCTATCGGCACATATATCTGAAATGCCTATCGGCACCTATTATTGAAAGGCCAATCGGCAACCATATCTGAAATGCCTATCGGCACCTATTTTTAAAATGCCAATCGGCAACTATATCTGAAATGCTTATCGGTACCTATTTTTGAAATGCCTATCGGAAACTACATCTGAAATGCCTATCAGCACTTATATTTGAATAGCCTATCGGCAACCATATCGGGATTGCCTATCGGCACCTATATTTGAAATGGCTATCGGCTTCTATATCTGAAATGCCTATCGGCACCTATTTTTAAAATGCCAATCGGTAACTATATCTGAAATGCCTATCGGCACCTATATCTGAAATGCCTATCGGCACCAATTTTTGAAATGCCTATCGGAAACTACATCTGGAATGCCTATCAGCACCTATATTTGAAATGCCTATCGGCAACCATACCTGAAATGCCTATCGACACCAATATTAGAAATACCTATCGGCTTCTATATCTGAAATGCCTATCGGCACCTATTTTTAAAATGCCAATCGGCAACTATATCTGAAATGCCTATCGGCACCTATATCTGAAATGCTTATCGGCACCAATTTTTGAAATGCCTATCGGAAACTACATCTGAAATGCCTATCAGCACCTATATTTGAAATGCCTATCGGCAACCATATCTGGAATGCTTATCAGCACCTATACTTGAAATGCCTATCGGCTTCTATATCTGAAATGCCTACGGCACCTATATTTAAAATGCCAATCGGCAACTATATCTGAAATGCCTATCGGCACCTATATCTGAAATGCCTATCGGCACCTATTTTTGAAATGCCTATCGAAAACTACATCTGAAATGCCTTTTAGCACCTATATTTGAAATGCCTATCGGCAACTATATCTGATATGCCTATCGGCACCTATATCTGAAATGCCTATCGGCACCTATTGTTAAAATGCCTATCGGCAACTATATCTGAAATGCCTATCGGCACCTATTTTTAAAATGCCAATCGGCAACTATATCTGAAATGCCTATCGGCACCTATATCTGAAATGCCTATTGGCACCTATTTTATAAATGCCTTTCGGAAACTACATCTGAAATGCCTATCTGCTCCTATGTTTGAAATGCCTATCGGCAACCATATCTGGAATGCCTATCGGCACCTATATTTGAAATGCCTATCGGCAACCATATCTGGAATGCCTATCGGCACCTATATTTGAAATGCCTATCAGCTTCTATATCTGAAATGCCTATCGACACCTATTTTTAAAATGCCAATCGCCAACTATATCTGAAATGCCTATCGGCACCTATATCTGAAATGCCCATCGGCACCTATTTTTGAAATGCCTATCAGCACCTATATTTGAAATGCCTATCGGCAACCATATCTGGAATGCCTATCGGCACCTACATTGAAATGCCTATCGGCTTCTATATCTGAAATGCCTATCGGCACCTATTTTTAAAATGCTAATCGGCAACTATATCTGAAATGCCTATCGGCACCTATATCTGAAATGCCTATCGGCACCTATTTTTGAAATGCCTATCGGAAACTACATCTGAAATGCCTATCAGCACCTATATTTGAAATGCCTATCGGCGACCATATCTGAAATGCCTATCGACACCTATATTTGAAATACCTATCGGCTTCTATATCTGAAATGCCTATCAGCACCTATATTTGAAATGCCTATCGGCGACCATATCTGAAATGCCTATCGACACCTATTTTTAAAATGCCAATCGGCAACTATATCTGAAATGCATATCGGCACCTATATCTAAATTGCCTATCGGCACCTATTTTTGAAATGCCTATCGGAAACTACATCTGAAATGCCTATCAGCACCTATATTTGAAATTCCTATCGGCAACCATATCTGGGATGCCTATCGGCACCTATATTTGAAATGCCTATCGGCTTCTATATCTGAAATGCCTATCGGCACCTATTTTTAAAATGCCAATTGGCACCTATATCTGAAATGCCTATCGGCACCTATTTTTGAAATGCCTATCGGAAACTACATCTGAAATGCCTATCAGCACCAATATTTGAAATGCCTATCGGCAACCATACCTGAAATGCCTATCGACACCAATATTTGAAATACCTATCGGCCTCTATTTCTGAAATGCCTATCGGCACCTATTTTTAAAATGCCATTCGGCAACTATATCTGAAATGCCTATCGGCACCTATATCTGAAATGCTTATCGGCACCAATTATTTAATGCCTATCGGAAACTACATCTGAAATGCCTATCAGCACCTATATTTGAAATGCCTATCGGCAACCATATCTGGAATGCCTATCAGCACCTATATTTGAAATGCCTATCGGCTTCTATATCTGAAATGCCTATCGGCACCTATATTTAAAATGCCAATCGGCAACTATATCTGAAATGCCTATCGGCACCTATATCTGAAATGCCTATCGGCACCTATTTTTGAAATGCCTATCGAAAACTACATCTGAAATGCCTATCAGCACTTATATTTGAATAGCCTATCGGCAACCATATCGGGAATGCCTATCGGCACCTATATTTGAAATGCCTATCGGCTTCTATATCTGAAATGCCTATGGGCACCTATTTTTAAAATGCCAATCCGCAACTATATCTGAAATGCCTATCGGCACCTATATCTGAAATGCCTATTGGCACCTATTTTTGAAATGCCTTTCGGAAACTACATCTGAAATGCCTATCTGCTCCTATATTTGAAATGCCTATCGGCAACCATATCTGGAATGCCTATCGGCACCTATATTTAAAATGCCTATCGGCTTCTCTATCTGAAATGCCTATCGACACTTATTTTTAAAATGCCAATTGGCAAATATATCTGAAATGCCTATCGGCACCTATATCTGAAATGCCCATCGGCACCTATTTTTGAAATGCCTATCGGAAACTACATCTGAAATGCCTATCAGCACCTATATTTAAAATGCCTATCGGCAACCATATCTGGAATGCCTATCGGCACCTATATTTGAAATGCCTATCGGCTTCTATATCTGAAATGCCTATCAGCACCTATTTTTAAAATGCCAATCGGCAACTATATCTGAAATGCCTATCGGCACCTATATCTGAAATGCCTATCGGCACCTATTTTTGAAATGCCTATCGGAAACTACATCTGAAATACCTATCAGCACCTATATTTGAAATGCCTATCGGCGACCATATCTGAAATGCCTATCGACACCTATATTTGAAATGCCTATCGGCTTCTATATCTGAAATGCCTATCGACACCTATTTTTAAAATGCCAATCGGCACTTATATCTAAAATGCCTATCGGCACCTATATCTAAAATGCCTATCGGCACCTATTTTTGAAATGCCTATCAGAAACTACATCTGAAATGCCTATCAGCACCTATATTTGAAATTCCTATCGGCAACCATATCTGGGATGCCTATCGGCACCTATATTTGAAATGCCTATCGGCTTCTATATCTGAAATGCCTATCGGCACCTATTTTTAAAATGCCAATCGGCAACTATATCTGAAATGCCTATCGGCACCTATATCTGAAATGCCTATCGGCACCTATTTTTGAAATGCCTATCGGACTCTACATCTGAAATGCCTATCAGCACCAATATTTGAAATGCCTATCGGCAAACATACCTGAAATGCCTATCGACACTAATAATATTTGAAATACCTATCGGCTTCCATATCTGAAATGCCTATCGGCACCTATTTTTAAAATGCCAATCGGCAACTATATCTGATATGCCTATCGGCACCTATATCTGGAATGCCTATCGGCACCTATTTTTGAAATGCCTATCGGAAAATACATCTAAAATGCCTATCGGCACCTATTTTTAAAGTGCAAATCGGCAAATAAATCTGAAATGCCTATCGGCACCTGTATCTGAAATGCCTATCGGCACCTCTTTCTGAAATGCCTATCGGCACCTATTTTTGAAATGCCTTTCGGAAACTACATCTGAAATGCCTATCAGCACCAATATTCGAAATGCCTATCGGCAACCATATCTGGAATGCCCATCGGCACCTATATTTAAAATGCCTATCGGCTTCTCTATCTGAAATGCCTATCGGCACCTGTTTTTAAAATGCCAATCGGCAACTATGTCTTAAATGCCTATCGGCACCTATATCTGAAATGCCTATCGGCATCAATTTTTGAAATGCCTATCGGAAACTACATCTAAAATGCCTATCAGCACATATATTTGAAATGCCTATCGGCAACCATATCTGGAATGCCTATCAGCACCTATATTTGAAATGCCTATTGGCTTCTATATCTGAAATGCCTATTGGCACCTATTTTTAAAATGCCAATTGGCAACTATATCTGAAATGCCTATCGGCACCTATATCTGAAATGCCTATCGGCACCTATTTTTGAAATCCCTATCGGAAACTACATCTTAAATGCCTATCAGCACCTATATTTGAAATGCCTATCGGCAACCATATCTGGAATGCTTATCGGCACCTACATTTGAAATGCCTATCGGCTTCTATATCTGAAATGCCTATCGGCACCTATTTTTAAAATGCCAATCGGCAACTATATCTGAAATGCCTATCGGCACCTATATCTGAAATGCCTATCGGCACCTATTTTTGAAATGCCTATCGGTAACTACATCTGAAATGCCTATCAACACCTATATTTGAAATGCCTACCGGCGACCATATCTGAAATGCCTATCGACACCTATATTTGAAATACCTATCGGCTTCTATATCTGAAATGCCTATCGGCACCTATTTTTAAAATGCCAATCGGTAACTATATCTGAAATGCCTATCGGCACCTATATCTGAAATGCCTATCGGCACCAATTTTTGAAATGCCTATCGGAAACTACATCTGGAATGCCTATCAGCACCTATATTTGAAATGCCTATCGGCACCTATATTTGAAATGTCTATCGGCTTCTATATCTGAAATGCCTATCGACACCTATTTTTAAAATGCCAATCGGCAACTATATCTAAAATGCCTATCGGCGCCTATATCTAAAATGCCTATCGGCACCTATTTTTGAAATGCCTATCGGAAACTACATCTGAAATGCCTATCAGCACCTATATTTGAAATTCCTATCGGCAACCATATCTAGGATGCCTATCGGTACCTATATTTGAAATGCCTATCGGCTTCTATATCTGAAATGCCTATCGGCACCTATTTTTAAAATGCCAATCGGCAACTATATCTGAAATGCCTATCGGCACCTATATCTGAAATGCCTATCGGTACCTATTTTTGAAATGCCTATCGGAAACTACATCTGAAATGCCTATCAGCACCAATATTTGAAATGCCTATCGGCAACCATACCTGAAATGCCTATCGACACCAATATTTGAAATACCTATCGGCTTCTATATCTGAAATGCCTATCGGCACCTATTTTTAAAATGCCAATCGGCAACTATATCTGAAATGCCTATCGGCACCTATATCTGAAATGCTTATCGGCACCAATTTTTGAAATGCCTATCGGAAACTACATCTGAAATGCCTATCAGCACCTATATTTGAAATGCCTATCGGCAACCATATCTGGAATGCTTATCAGCACCTATATTTGAAATGCCTATCGGCTTCTATATCTGAAATGCCTATCGGCACCTATATTTAAAACGCCAATCGGCAACTATATCTGAAATGCCTATCGGCACCTATATCTGAAATGCCTATCGGCACCTATTTTTGAAATGCCTATCGAAAACTACATCTGAAATGCCTTTTAGCACCTATATTTGAAATGCCTATCGGCAACTATATCTGATATGCCTATCGGCACCTATATCTGAAATGCCTATCGGCACCTATTTTAAAAATGCCTATCGGCAACTATATCTGAAATGCCTATCGGCACCTATTTTTAAAATGCCAATCGGCAACTATATCTGAAATGCCTATCGGCACCTATATCTGAAATGCCTATTGGCACCTATTTTATAAATGCCTTTCGGAAACTACATCTGAAATGCCTATCTGCTCCTATATTTGAAATGCCTATCGGCAAACATATCTGGAATGCCTATCGGCACCTATATTTAAAATGTTTCTCGGCTTCTATATCTGAAATGCCTATCGGCACCTATTTTTAAAATGCCAATCGGTAACTATATCTGAAATGCCTATCGGCACCTATATCTGAAATGCCTATCGGCACCTATTATTGAAATGCCTATCGGAAACTACATCTGAAATGCCTATCAGCACCTATATTTGAAATGCCTATCGGCGACCATATCTGAAATGCCTATCGACACCTCTATTTGAAATACCTATCGGCTTCTATATCTGAAATGCCTATCGGCACCTATTTTTAAAATGCCAATCGGCAACTATATCTGAAATGCCTATCGGCACCTATATCTAAAATGCCTATCGGCACCTATTTTTGAAATGCCTATCGGAAACTACATCTGAAATGCCTATCAGCACCTATATTTGAAATTCCTATCGGCAACCATATCTGGGATGCCAATCGGCACCTATATTTGAAATGCCTATCGGCTTCTATATCTGAAATGCCTATCGGCACCTATTTTTAAAATGCCAATCGGCAACTATATCTGAAATGCCTATCGGCACCTATATCTGAAATGCCTATCGGCACCTATTTTTGAAATGCCTATCGGAAACTACATCTGAAATGCCTATCAGCACCAATATTTGAAATGCCTATCGGCAACCATACCTGAAATGCCTATCGACACCAATATTTGAAATACCTATCGGCTTCTATGTCTGAAATGCCTATCGGCACCTATTTTTAAAATGCCAATCGGCAACTATATCTGAAATGCCTATCGGCACCTATATCTAAAATGCTTATCGGCACCTATTTTTGAAATGCCTATCGGAAACTACATCTGATATGCCTATCAGCACCTATATTTGAAATTCCTATCGGCAACCATATCTGTGATGCCTATCGGCACCTATATTTGAAATGCCTATCGGCTTCTATATCTGAAATGCCTATCGGCACCTATTTTTAAAATGCCAATCGGCAAATATATCTGAAATGCCTATCGGCACCTATATCTGAAATGCCTATCGGCACCTATTTTTGAATTGCCTATCGGAAACTACATCTGAAATGCCTATCAGCACCAATATTTGAAATGCCTATCGGCAACCATTTCTGGAATGCTAACCGGCACCTATATTTGAAATGCCTATCGGCTTCTATATCTGAAATGCCTATCGGCACCTATTTTTAAAATGCCAATCGGCAACTATATCTGAAATGCCTATCGGCACCTATATCTAAAATGCTTATCGGCACCAATTTTTGAAATGCCTATCGGAAACTACATCTGAAATGCCTATCAGCACCTATATTTGAAATGCCTATCGGCAACCATATCTGGAATGCCTATCAGCACCTATATATGAAATGCCTATCGGCTTTTATATCTGAAATGCCTATCGGCACCTATATTTAAAATGCCAATCGGCAACTATATCTGAAATGCCTATCAGCACCTATATTTGAAATGCCTATCGGCAACTATATCTGATATGCCTATCGGCTTCTATATCTGAAATGCCTATCGGCACCTATTTTTAAAATGCCAATCGGCAACTATATCTGAAATGCCTATCGGCACCTATATCTAAAATGCCTATTGGCACCTATTTTTGAAATGCCTTTCGGAAACTACATCTGAAATGCCTATCTGCTCCTATATTTGAAATGACTATCGGCAACCATATCTGAAATGCCTATCGACACCTATATTTGAAATACCTATCGGCTTCTATATCTGAAACGCCTATCGGCACCTGTTTTTAAAATGATAATCGGCAACTATATCTGAAATGCCTATCGGCACCTATATCTGAAATGCCTATCGGCATCAATTTTTGAAATGCCTATCGGAAACTACATCTAAAATGCCTATCAGCACCTATATTTGAAATGCCTATCGGCAACCATATCTGGAATGCCTATCGGCACCTATATTTAAAATGACTATCGGCTTCTCTATCTGAAATGCCTATCGACACTTATTTTTAAAATGCCAATTGGCAACTATATCTGAAATGCCTATCGGCACCTATATCTGAAATGCCCATCGGCACCTATTTTTGAAATGCTTATCGGAAACTACATCTGAAATGCCTATCAGCACCTATATTTAAAATGCCTATCGGCAACCATATCTGGAATGCCTATCGGCACCTATATTTGAAATGCCTATCGGCTTCTATATCTGAAATGCCTATCGGCACCTATTTTTAAAATGCCAATCGGCAACTATATCTGAAATGCCTATCGGCACCTATATCTGAAATGCCAATCGGCACCTATTTTTGAAATGCCTATCGGAAACTACATCTGAAATGCCTATCAGCACTTATAATTGAAATGCCTATCGGCGACCATATCTGAAATGCCTATCGACACCTATATTTGAAATACCTATCGGCTTCTATATCTGAAATGCCTATCGGCACCAATTTTTAAAATGCCAATCGGTAACTATATCTGAAATGCCTATCGGCACCTATATCTGAAATGCCTATCGGCACCTATTTTTGAAATGCCTATCGGAAACTACATCTGAAATGCCTATCAGCACCTATATTTGAAATGCCTATCGGCAACCATATCTGGAATGCCTATCAGCACCTATATTTGAAATGCCTATCGGCTTCTATATCTAAAATGCCTATCGGCACCTATTTTTAAAATGCCAATCGGCAACTATATCTGAAATGCCTATCGGCACCTATATCTGAAATGCCTATCGGCACCTATTTTTGAAATGCCTATCGGAAACTACATCTGAAATGCCTATCAGCATCTATATTTGAAATGCCTATCGGCAACCATATCTGGAATGCCTATCGGCACCTATATTTGAAATGCCTATCGGCTTCTATATCTGAAATGCCTATCGGCACCTATTTTTAAAATGCCAATCGGCAACTATATCTGAAATGCCTATCGGCACCTATATCTGAAATGCCTATCGGCACCTATTTTTGAAATGCCTATCGGAAACTACATCTGAAATGCCTATCAGCACCAATATTTGAAATGCCTATCGGCAACCATATCTGAAATGCCTATCGACACCTATATTTGAAATACCTATCGGCTTCTATATCTAAAATGCCTATCGGCACCTATTTTTAAAATGCCAATCGGCAACTATATCTAAAATGCCTATCGGCACCTATATCAGAAATGCCTATCGGCACCAATTTTAGAAATGCCTATCCGAAACTACATCTGAAATGCCTATCAGCACCTATATTTGAAATGCCTATCGGCAACCATATCTGGAATGCCTATCAGCACCTATATTTGAAATGCCTATCGGCTTCTATATCTGAAATGCCTATCGGCACCTATTTTTAAAATGCCAATCGGCAACTATATCTGAAATGCCTATCGGCACCTATATCTGAAATGCCTATCGGCACCTATTTTTGAAATGCCTATCGGAAACTACATCTGAAATGCCTATCAGCACTTATATTTGAAATGCCTATCGGCAACCATATCTGAAATGCCTATCGACACCTATATTTGAAATACCTATCGGCTTCTATATCTGAAATGCCTATCGGCACCAATTTTTAAAATGCCAATCGGTAACTATATCTGAAACGCCTATCGGCACCTATATCTGAAATGCCTATCGGCACCTATTTTTGAAATGCCTATCGAAAACTACATCTGAAATGCCTATCAGCACCTATATTTGAAATGCCTATCGGCAACCACATCAGAAATGCCTATCGGCACCTATATCTGAAATGCCTTTCGGCATTTATATCTGAAATGCCTATCGACACCTATATACGAAATGCCTATCGGCACCTATATTTTAAATGCCTATCGGCAACTATATCTGATATGCCTATCGGCACCTATATCTGAAATGCCTATCGGCACCTATTTTTGAAATGCCTATCGGAAACTACATCCAAAATGCCTATCGGCACCTATTTTTAAAGTGCCAATCGGCAACTAAATCTGAAATGCCTATCGGCACCTATATCTGAAATGCCTATCGGCACCTCTTTCTGAAATGCCTATCGGCACCTATTTTTGAAATGCCTTTCGGAAACTACATCTGAAATGCCTATCTGCTCCTCTATTTGAAATGCCTATCGGCAACCATATCTGAAAAGCCTATCGACACCTATATTTGAAATACCTATCGGCTTCTATATCTGAAATGCCTATCGGCACCTGTTTTTAAAATGCCAATCGGCAACTATATCTGAAATGCCTTTCGGCACCTAAATCTGAAATGCCTATCGGCATCAATTTTTGAAATGCCTATCGAAAACTACATCTAAAATGCCTATCAGCACCTATATTTGAAATGCCTATCGGCAACCATATCTGGAATGCCTATCGGCACCTATATTTGAAATGCCTATCGGCTTCTATATCTGAAATGCCTATTGGCACCTATTTTTAAAATGCCAATTGGCAACTATATCTGAAATGCCTATCGGCACCTATATCTGAAATGCCTATCGGCACCTATTTTTGAAATGCCTATCGGAAACTACATCTGAAATGCCTATCAGCACCTATATTTGAAATTCCTATCGGCAACCATATCTGGGATGCCTATCGGCACCTATATTTGAAATGCCTATCGGCTTCTATATCTGAAAAGCCTATCGGCACCTATTTTTAAAATGCCAATCGGCAACTATATCTGAAATGCCAATCGGCAACTATATTTGAAATGCCTATCGGCACCTATTTTTTTAAATGCCAATCGGCAACTATATCTGAAATGCCTATCGGTACCTATTTTTGAAATGCCTATCGGAAACTACATCTGAAATGCCTATCAGCACTTATATTTGAATAGCCTATCGGCAACCATATAGGGAATGCCTATCGGCACCTATATTTGAAATACCTATCGGCTTCTATATCTGAAATGCCTATCGGCACCTATTTTTAAAATGCCAATTGGCAACTATATCTGAAATGCCTATCGGCACCTATATCTGAAATGCCTATTGGCACCTATTTTTGAAATGCCTTTCGGAAACTACATCTGAAATGCCTATCTGCTCCTATATTTGAAATGCCTATCGGCAACCATATCTGGAATGCCTATCGGCACCTATATTTAAAATGTCTATCGGCTTCTCTATCTGAAATGCCTATCGACACTTATTTTTAAAATGCCAATTGGCAACTATATCTGAAATGCCTATCGGCACCTATATCTGAAATGCCCATTGGCACCTATTTTTGAAATGCCTATCGGAAACTACATCTGAAATTCCTATCAGCACCTATATTTGAAATGCCTATCGGCAACCATATCTGGAATGCCTATCGGCACCTATATTTGAAATGCCTATCGGCTTCTATATCTGAAATGCCTATCGGCACCTATTTTTAAAATGCAAATCGGCAACTATATCTGAAATGCCTATCGGCACCTATATCTAAAATGCCTATCGGCACTTATTTTTGAAATGCCTATCGGAAACTACATCTGAAATGCCTATCAGCTCCAATATTTGAAATGCCTATCGGCAACCATATCTGAAATGCCTATCGACACCTATATTTGAAATACCTATCGGCTTCCATATCTAAAATGCCTATCGGCACCTATTTTTAAAATGCCAATCGGCAACTATATCTGAAATGCCTATCAGCACCTATATCTGAAATGCCTATCGGCACCAATTTTAGAAATGCCTATCGGAAACTACATCTGAAATGCCTATCAGCACCTATATTTGAAATACCTATCGGCAACCATATCTGGAATGCTAATCGGCACCTATATTTGAAATGCCTATCGGCTTCTATATCTGAAATGCCTATCGACACCTATTTTTAAAATGCCTATCAGCACCTATATTTGAAATGCCTATCGGCAACCATATCTGGAATGCCTATTGGCACCTATATTTGAAATGCCTATCGGCTTCAATATCTGAAATGCCTATCGGCACCTATTTTTAAAATGCCAATCGGCAACTATATCTGAAGTGCCTATCGACACCTATATATGAAATGCCTATCGGCACCTATATTTTAAATGCCTATCGGCAACTATATCTGATATGCCTATCGGCACCTATATCTGAAATGCCTATCGGCACCTATTTTTGAAATGCCTATCGGAAACTACATCTAAAATGCCTATCTGCTCCTATATTTAAAATGCCTATCGGCAACCATATCTGAAAAGCCTATTGACACCTATATTTGAAATACCTATCGGCTTCTATATCTAAAATGCCTATCGGCACCTGTTTTTAAAATGCTAATCGGTAACTATATCTGAAATGCCTATCGGCACCTATATCTGAAATGCCTATCGGCATCAATTTTTGAAATGCCTATCGGAAACTACATCTAAAATGCCTATCAGCACCTATATTTGAAATGCCTATCGGCAACCATATCTGGAATGCCTATCGGCACCTATATTTGAAATGCCTATCGTCTTCTATTTCTGAAATGCCTATCGGCACCTATTTTTAAAATGCCAATTGGCAACTATTCTGAAATGCCTATCGGCACCTATTTTTAAAATGCCAATCGGCAACTATATCTGAAATGCCTATCGGCACCTATATCTGAAATGCCTATCGGCACCTATTTTTGAAATGCCTATCGGAAACTACATCTGAAATGCCTATCAGCACCTATATTTGAAATGCCTATCGGCGACCATATCTGAAATGCCTATCGACACCTCTATTGAAATACCTATCGGCTTCTATATCTGAAATGCCTATCGGCACCTATTTTTAAAATGCCAATCGGTAACTATATCTGAAATGCCTATCGGCACCTATATCAGAAATGCCTATCGGCACCAATTTTTTGAAATGCCTATCGGAAACTACATCTGAAATGCCTATCAGCACCTATATTTGAAATTCCTATCGGCAACCATATCTGGGATGCCTATCGGCACCTATATTTGAAATGCCTATCGGCTTCTATATCTGAAATGCCTATCGGCACTTATATTTAAAATGCCAATCGGCAACTATATCTATAATGCCTATCGGCACCTATATCTGAAATGCCTATCGGCACCTATTTTTGAAATGCCTATCGAAAACTACATCTGAAATGCCTATCAGCACCTATATTTGAAATGCCTATCGGCAACTATAACTGATATGCCTATCGGCACCTATACCTGAAATGCCTATCGGCACCTATTTTTGAAATGCCAATCGGCAACTATATCTGAAATGCCTATCGGCACCTATTTTTAAAATGCCAATCGGCAACTATATCTGAAATGCCTATCGGTACCTATTTTTGAAATGCCTATCGGAAACTACATCTGAAATGCCTATCAGCACTTATATTTGAATAGCCTATCGGCAACCATATCGGGAATGCCTATCGGCACCTATATTTGAAATGCCTATCGGCTTCTATATCTGAAATGCCTATCGGCACCTATTTTTAAAATGCCAATCGGCAACTATATCTGAAATGCCTATCGGCACCTATATCTGAAATGCCTATTGGCACCTATTTTTGAAATGCCTTTCGGAAACTACATCTGAAATGCCTATCTGCTCCTATATTTGAAATGCCTATCGGCAACCATATCTGAAATGCCTATCGACACCTATATTTGAAATACCTATCGGCTTCTATATCTGAAATGCCTAACGGCACCTGTTTTTAAAATGCCAATCGGCAACTATATCTGAAATGCCTATCGGCACCTATATCTGAAATGCCTATCGGCATCAATTTTTGAAATGCCTATCGGAAACTACATCGAAAATGCCTATCAGCACCTATATTTGAAATGCCTATCGGCAACCATATCTGGAATGCCTATCGGCACCTATATTTAAAATGCCTATCGGCTTCTCTATCTGAAATGCCTATCGACACTTATTTTTAAAATGCCAATTGGCAACTATATCTGAAATGCCTATCGGCACCTATATCTGAAATGCCCATCGGCACCTATTTTTGAAATGGCTATCGGAAACTACATCTGAAATTCCTATCAGCACCTATATTTAAAATGCCTATCGGCAACCATATCTGGAATGCCTATCGGCACCTATATTTGAAATGACTATCGGCTTCTATATCTGGAATGCCTATCGGCACCTATTTTTAAAATGCCAATTGGCAACTATATCTGAAATGCCTATCGGCACCTATATCTGAAATGCCTATCGGCACCTATTTTTGAAATGCTTATCGGAAACTACATCTGAAATGCCTATCAGCACTTATATTTGAAATGCCTATCGGCAACCAAATCTGAAATGCCTATCGACACCTATATTTGAAATACCTATCGGCTTCTATATCTGAAATGCCTATCGGCACCTATTTTTAAAATGCCAATCGGTAACTATATCGGAAATGCATATCGGCACCTATATCTGAAATGCCTATCGGCACTAATTTTTGAAATGCCTATCGGAAACTACATCTGGAATGCCTATCAGCACCTATATTTGAAATGCCTATCGGCAACCATATCTGGAATGCCTATCGGCACCTATATTTGAAATGCCTATCGGCTCCTATATCTGAAATGCCTATCGATACCTATTTTTAAAATGCCAATCGCCAACTATATCTGAAATGCCTATCGGCACCTATATCTGAAATGCCTATCGGCACCTATTTTTGAAATGCCTATCGGCAACCATATCTGAAATGCCTATCTACACCTATATTTGAAATACCTATCGGCTTCTATATCTGAAATGCGTATCGGCACCTATTTTTAAAATGCCAATCGGCAACTATATCTGAAATGCCTATCGGCACCTATATCTGAAATGCCTATCGGCACCTATTTTTGAAATGCCTATCGGAAACTACATCTGAAATGCCTATCAGCACTTATATTTGAAATGCCTACCGGCAACCATATCTGAAATGCCTATCGACACCTATATTTGAAATACCTATCGGCTTCTATATCTGAAATGCCTATCAGCACCTATTTTTACAATGCCAATCGGTAACTATATCTGAAATGCCTATCGGCACCTATATCTGAAATGCCTATCGGCACCAATTTTTGAAATGCCTATCGGAAACTACATCTGGAATGCCTATCAGCACCTATATTTGAAATGCCTATCGGCAACCATATCTGGAATGCTTATCGGCACCTATATTTGAAATGCCTATCGGCTTCTATATCTGAAATGCCTATCGGCTTCTATTTTTAAAATGCCAATCGGCAACTATATCTGAAATGCCTATCGGCACCTATATTTGAAATGCCTATCGGCACCTATATTTGAAATGCCTATCGGAAACTACATCTGAAATGCCTATCAGCACCTATATTTGAAATGCCTATCGGCAACCATATCTGGAATGCCTATCAGCACCTATATTTGAAATGCCTATCAGCTTCTATATCTGAAATGCCTATCGGCACCTATTTTTAAAATGCCAATCGGCAACTATATCTGAAATGCCTATCGGCACCTATATCTGAAATGCCTTTCGGCACCTATTTTTGAAATGCCTATCGGAAACTACATCTGAAATGCCTATCAGCACCTATATTTGAAATGCCTATCGGCAAACATATCTGGAATGCCTATCAGCACCTATATATGAAATGCCTATCGGCTTTTATATCTGAAATGCCTATCGGCACCTATATTTAAAATGCCAATCGGCAACTATATCTGAAATGCCTATCGGCACCTATATCTGAAATGCTTATCGGCACCAATTTTTGAAATGCCTATCGGAAACTACATCTGAAATGCCTATCAGCACCTATATTTGAAATGCCTATCGGCAACCATATCTGGAATGCCTTCAGCACCTATATTTGAAATGCCTATCGGCTTCTATATCTGAAATGCCTATCGGCACCTATTTTTAAAATGTCAATCGGCAACTATATCTGAAATGCCTATCGGCACCTATATCTGAAATGCCTATCGGTACCTATTTTTGAAATGCCTATCGGAAACTACATCTGAAATGCCTATCAGCACCAATATTTGAAATGCCTATCGGCAACCATACCTGAAATGCCTATCGACACCAATATTTGAAATACCTATCGGCTTCTATATCTAAAATGCCTATCGGCACCTATTTTTAAAATGCCAATCGGCAACTATATCTGAAATGCCTATCGGCACCTATATCTGAAATGCTTATCGGCACCAATTTTTGAAATGCCTATCGGAAACTACATCTGAAATGCCTATCAGCACCTATATTTGAAATGCCTATCGGCAACCATATCTGGAATGCTTATCAGCACCTATACTTGAAATGCCTATCGGCTTCTATATCTGAAATGCCTATCGGCACCTATATTTAAAATGCCAATCGGCAACTATATCTGAAATGCCTATCGGCACCTATATCTTAAATGCCTATCGGCACCTATTTTTGAAATGCCTATCGAAAACTACATCTGAAATGCCTTTTAGCACCTATATTTGAAATGCCTATCGGCAACTATATCTGATATGCCTATCGGCACCTATATCTTAAATGCCTATCGGCACCTATTGTTAAAATGCCTATCGGCAACTATATCTGAAATGCCTATCGGCACCTATTTTTAAAATGCCAATCGGCAACTATATCTGAAATGCCTATCGGCACTTATATCTGAAATGCCTATTGGCACCTATTTTATAAATGCCTTTCGGAAACTACAACTGAAATGCCTATCTGCTCCTATGTTTGAAATGCCTATCGGCAAACATATCTGGAATGCCTATCGGCACCTATATTTAAAATGCCTATCGGCTTCTATATCTGAAATGCCTATCGGCACCTATTTTTAAAATGCCAATCGGTAACTATATCTGAAATGCCTATCGGCACATATATCTGAAATGCCTATCGGCACCAATTTTTGAAATGCCTATCGGAAACTACATCTGGAATGCCTATCAGCACCTATATTTGAAATGCCTATCGGCAACCATACCTGAAATGCCTATCGACACCAATATTTGAAATACCTATCGGCTTCTATATCTGAAATGCCTATCGGCACCTATTTTTAAAATGCCAATCGGCAACTATATCTGAAATGCCTATCGGCACCTATATCTGAAATGCTTATCGGCACCAATTTTTGAAATGCCTATCGGAAACTACATCTGAAATGCCTATCAGCACCTATATTTGAAATGCCTATCGGCAACCATATCTGGAATGCTTATCAGCACCTATACTTGAAATGCCTATCGGCTTCTATATCTGAAATGCCTATCGGCACCTATATTTAAAATGCCAATCGGCAACTATATCTGAAATGCCTATCGGCACCTATATCTGAAATGCCTATCGGCACCTATTTTTGAAATGCCTATCGAAAACTACATCTGATATGCCTTTTAGCACCTATATTTGAAATGCCTATCGGCAACTATATCTGATATGCCTATCGGCACCTATATCTGAAATGCCTATCGGCACCTATTGTTAAAATGCCTATCGGCAACTATATCTGAAATGCCTATCGGCACCTATTTTTAAAATGCCAATCGGCAACTATATCTGAAATGCCTATCGGCACCTATATCTGAAATGCCTATTGGCACCTATTTTATAAATGCCTTTCGGAAACTACATCTGAAATGCCTATCTGCTCCTATGTTTGAAATGCCTATCGGCAACCATATCTGGAATGCCTATCGGCACCTATATTTAAAATGCCTATCGGCTTCTATATCTGAAATGCCTATCGGCACCTATTTTTAAAATGCCAATCGGTAACTATATCTGAAATGCCTATCGGCACCTATATCTGAAATGCCTATCGGCACCTATATTTGAAATGCCTATCGGCAACCATATCTGGAATGCCTATCGGCACCTATATTTGAAATGCCTATCGGTAATTATATCTGAAATGCCTATCGACACCTATTTTTAAAATGCCAATCGGCAACTATATCTAAAATGCCTATCGGCACCAATATTTGAAATACCTATCGGCCTCTATTTCTGAAATGCCTATCGGCACCTATTTTTAAAATGCCATTCGGCAACTATATCTGAAATGCCTATCGGCACCTATATCTGAAATGCTTATCGGCACCAATTTTTGAAATGCCTATCGGAAACTACATCTGAAATGCCTATCAGCACCTATATTTGAAATGCCTATCGGCAACCATATCTGAAATGCCTATCAGCACCTATATTTGAAATGCCTATCGGCTTCTATATCTGAAATGCCTATCGGCACCTATATTTAAAATGCCAATCGGCAACTATATCTGAAATGCCTATCGGCACCTATATCTGAAATGCCTATCGGCACCTATTTTTGAAATGCCTATCGAAAACTACATCTGAAATGCCTATCAGCACTTATATTTGAATAGCCTATCGGCAACCATATCGGGAATGCCTATCGGCACCTATATTTGAAATGCCTATCGGCTTCTATATCTGAAATGCCTATGGGCACCTATTTTTAAAATGCCAATCCGCAACTATATCTGAAATGCCTATCGGCACCTATATCTGAAATGCCTATTGGCACCTATTTTTGAAATGCCTATCGGCACCTATTTTTGAAATGCCTATCGGCAACCATATCTGAAATGCCTATCTACACCTATATTTGAAATACCTATCGGCTTCTATATCTGAAATGCGTATCGGCACCTATTTTTAAAATGCCAATCGGCAACTATATCTGAAATGCCTATCGGCACCTATATCTGAAATGCCTATCGGCACCTATTTTTGAAATGCCTATCGGAAACTACATCTGAAATGCCTATCAGCACTTATATTTGAAATGCCTACCGGCAACCATATCTGAAATGCCTATCGACACCTATATTTGAAATACCTATCGGCTTCTATATCTGAAATGCCTATCAGCACCTATTTTTACAATGCCAATCGGTAACTATATCTGAAATGCCTATCGGCACCTATATCTGAAATGCCTATCGGCACCAATTTTTGAAATGCCTATCGGAAACTACATCTGGAATGCCTATCAGCACCTATATTTGAAATGCCTATCGGCAACCATATCTGGAATGCTTATCGGCACCTATATTTGAAATGCCTATCGGCTTCTATATCTGAAATGCCTATCGGCTTCTATTTTTAAAATGCCAATCGGCAACTATATCTGAAATGCCTATCGGCACCTATATTTGAAATGCCTATCGGCACCTATATTTGAAATGCCTATCGGAAACTACATCTGAAATGCCTATCAGCACCTATATTTGAAATGCCTATCGGCAACCATATCTGGAATGCCTATCAGCACCTATATTTGAAATGCCTATCGGCTTCTATATCTGAAATGCCTATCGGCACCTATATTTAAAATGCCAATCGGCAACTATATCTGAAATGCCTATCGGCACCTATTTTTAAAATGCCAATCGGCAACTATATCTGAAATGCCTATCGGCACCTATATCTGAAATGCCTTTCGGCACCTATTTTTGAAATGCCTATCGGAAACTACATCTGAAATGCCTATCAGCACCTATATTTGAAATGCCTATCGGCAACCATATCTGGAATGCCTATCAGCACCTATATATGAAATGCCTATCGGCTTTTATATCTGAAATGCCTATCGGCACCTATATTTAAAATGCCAATCGGCAACTATATCTGAAATGCCTATCGGCACCTATATCTGAAATGCTTATCGGCACCAATTTTTGAAATGCCTATCGGAAACTACATCTGAAATGCCTATCAGCACCTATATTTGAAATGCCTATCGGCAACCATATCTGGAATGCCTATCAGCACCTATATTTGAAATGCCTATCGGCTTCTATATCTGAAATGCCTATCGGCACCTATATTTAAAATGCCAATCGGCAACTATATCTGAAATGCCTATCGGCACCTATTTTTAAAATGCCAATCGGCAACAATATCTGAAATGCCTATCGGCACCTATATCTGAAATGCCTATCGGCACCTATTTTTGAAATGCCTATCGGAAACTACATCTGAATTGCCTATCAGCACTTATATTTGAAATGCCTATTGGCAACCATATCTGAAATGCCTATCGACACCTATATTTGAAATACCTATCGGCTTCTATATCTGAAATGCCTATCGGCACCTATTTTTGAAATGCCTATCGGAAACTACATCTGAAATGCCTATCAGCACCTATATTTGAAATGCCTATCGGCAACCATATCTGAAATGCCTAACGACACCTATATTTGAAATACCTATCGGCTTCTATATCTGAAATGCGTATCGGCACCTATTTTTAAAATGCCAATCGGCAACTATATCTGAAATGCCTATCGGCACCTATATCTGAAATGCCTATCGGCACCTATTTTTGAAATGCCTATCGGAAACTACATCTGAAATGCCTATCAGCACCTATATTTGGAATGCCTATCGGCAACCATATCTGGAATGCCTATCGGCACCTATATTTGAAATGCCTATCGGCTTCAATTTCTGAAATGCCTATCGGCACCTATTTTTAAAATGCCAATCGGCAACTATATCTAAAATGCCTATCGGCACCTATTTTTGAAATGCCTATCGAAAACTACATCTGAAATGCCTATCAGCACCTAAATTTGAAATGCCTATCGGCAACCACATCAGAAATGCATATCGGCACCTATATCTGAAATGCCTTTCGGCATTTATATCTGAAATGCCTATCAACACCTATATACGAAATGCCTATCGGCACCTATATTTTAAATGCCTATCGGCAACTATATCTGATATGCCTATCGGCATCTATATCTGAAATGCCTATCGGCACCTATTTTTGAAATGCCTATCGGAAACTACATCTAAAATGCCTATCGGCACCTATTTTTAAAGTGCCAATCGGCAACTAAATCTGAAATGCCTATCGGCACCTATATCTGAAATGCCTATCGGCACCTCTTTCTGAAATGCCTATCGGCACCTATTTTTGAAATGCCTTTCGGAAACTACATCTGAAATGCCTCTCTGCTCCTATATTTGAAATGCCTATCGGCAACCATATCTGAAATGCCTATCGACACCTATATTTGAAATACCTATCGGCAACCATATCTGGGATGCCTATCGGTACCTATATTTGAAATGCCTATCGGCTTCTATATCTGAAATGCCTATCGGCACCTATTTTTAAAATGTCAATCGGCAACTATATCTGAAATGCCTATCGGCACCTATATCTGAAATGCCTATCGGTACCTATTTTTGAAATGCCTATCGGAAACTACATCTGAAATGCCTATCAGCACCAATATTTGAAATGCCTATCGGCAACCATACCTGAAATGCCTATCGACACCAATATTTGAAATACCTATCGGCTTCTATATCTAAAATGCCTATGGGCACCTATTTTTAAAATGCCAATCGGCAACTATATCTGAAATGCCTATCGGCGCCTATATCTAAAATGCCTATCGGCACCTATTTTTGAAATGCCTATCGGAAACTACATCTGAAATGCCTATCAGCACCTATATTTGAAATTCCTATCGGCAACCATATCTGGGATGCCTATCGGTACCTATATATGAAATGCCTATCGGCTTCTATATCTGAAATGCCTATCGGCACCTATTTTTAAAATGTCAATCGGCAACTATATCTGAAATGCCTATCGGCACCTATATCTGAAATGCCTATCGGTACCTATTTTTGAAATGCCTATCGGAAACTACATCTGAAATGCCTATCAGCACCAATATTTGAAATGCCTATCGGCAACCATACCTGAAATGCCTATCGACACCAATATTTGAAATACCTATCGGCTTCTATATCTAAAATGCCTATCGGCACCTATTTTTAAAATGCCAATCGGCAACTATATCTGAAATGCCTATCGGCACCTATATCTGAAATGCTTATCGGCACCAATTTTTGAAATGCCTATCGGAAACTACATCTGAAATGCCTATCAGCACCTATATTTGAAATGCCTATCGGCAACCATATCTGGAATGCTTATCAGCACCTATACTTGAAATGCCTATCGGCTTCTATATCTGAAATGCCTATCGGCACCTATATTTAAAATGCCAATCGGCAACTATATCTGAAATGCCTATCGGCACCTATATCTTAAATGCCTATCGGCACCTATTTTTGAAATGCCTATCGAAAACTACATCTGAAATGCCTTTTAGCACCTATATTTGAAATGCCTATCGGCAACTATATCTGATATGCCTATCGGCACCTATATCTTAAATGCCTATCGGGACCTATTGTTAAAATGCCTATCGGCAACTATATCTGAAATGCCTATCGGCACCTATTTTTAAAATGCCAATCGGCAACTATATCTGAAATGCCTATCGGCACTTATATCTGAAATGCCTATTGGCACCTATTTTATAAATGCCTTTCAGAAACTACAACTGAAATGCCTATCTGCTCCTATGTTTGAAATGCCTATCGGCAAACATATCTGGAATGCCTATCGGCACCTATATTTAAAATGCCTATCGGCTTCTATATCAGAAATGCCTATCGGCACCTATTTTTAAAATGCCAATCGGTAACTATATCTGAAATGCCTATCGGCACATATATCTGAAATGCCTATCGGCACCAATTTTTGAAATGCCTATCGGAAACTACATCTGGAATGCCTATCAGCACCTATATTTGAAATGCCTATCGGCAACCATACCTGAAATGCCTATCGACACCAATATTTGAAATACCTATCGGCTTCTATATCTGAAATGCCTATCGGCACCTATTTTTAAAATGCCAATCGGCAACTATATCTGAAATGCCTATCGGCACCTATATCTGAAATGCTTATCGGCACCAATTTTTGAAATGCCTATCGGAAACTACATCTGAAATGCCTATCAGCACCTATATTTGAAATGCCTATCGGCAACCATATCTGGAATGCTTATCAGCACCTATACTTGAAATGCCTATCGGCTTCTATATCTGAAATGCCTATCGGCACCTATATTTAAAATGCCAATCGGCAACTATATCTGAAATGCCTATCGGCACCTATATCTGAAATGCCTATCGGCACCTATTTTTGAAATGCCTATCGAAAACTACATCTGATATGCCTTTTAGCACCTATATTTGAAATGCCTATCGGCAACTATATCTGATATGCCTATCGGCACCTATATCTGAAATGCCTATCGGCACCTATTGTTAAAATGCCTATCGGCAACTATATCTGAAATGCCTATCGGCACCTATTTTTAAAATGCCAATCGGCAACTATATCTGAAATGCCTATCGGCACCTATATCTGAAATGCCTATTGGCACCTATTTTATAAATGCCTTTCGGAAACTACATCTGAAATGCCTATCTGCTCCTATATTTGAAATGCCTATCGGCTTCTATATCTGAAATGCCTATCAGCACCTATTTTTAAAATGCCAATCGGCAACTATATCTGAAATGCCTATCGGCACCTATATCTGAAATGCCTATCGGCACCTATTTTTGAAATGCCTATCGGAAACTACATCTGAAATACCTATCAGCACCTATATTTGAAATGCCTATCGGCAACCATATCTGGAATGCCTATCGGCACCTATATTTAAAATGCCTATCGGCTTCTATATCTGAAATGCCTATCGACACCTATTTTTAAAATGCCAATCGGCAACTATATCTAAAATGCCTATCGGCACCTATATCTAAAATGCCTATCGGCACCTATTTTTGAAATGCCTATCGGAAACTACATCTGAAATGCCTATCAGCACCTATATTTGAAATTCCTATCGGCAACCATATCTGGGATGCCTATCGGCACCTATATTTGAAATGCCTATCGGCTTCTATATCTGAAATGCCTATCGGCACCTATTTTTAAAATGCCAATCGGCAACTATATCTGAAATGCCTATCGGCACCTATATCTGAAATGCCTATCGGCACCTATTTTTGAAATGCCTATCGGACTCTACATCTGAAATGCCTATCAGCACCAATATTTGAAATGCCTATCGGCAACCATATCTGGAATGCCTATCGGCACCTATATTTAAAATGCCTATCGGCTTCTCTATCTGAAATGCCTATCGGCACCTGTTTTTAAAATGCCAATCGGCAACTATGTCTTAAATGCCTATCGGCACCTATATCTGAATTGCCTATCGGCATCAATTTTTGAAATGCCTATCGCAAACTACATCTAAAATGCCTATCAGCACCTATATTTGAAATGCCTATCGGCAACCATATCTGGAATGCCTATCGGCACCTATATTTGTAATGCCTATTGGCTTCTATATCTGAAATGCCTATTGGCACCTATTTTTAAAATGCCAATTGGCAACTATATCTGAAATGCCTATCGGCACCTATATCTGAAATGCCTATCGGCACCTATTTTTGAAATCCCTATCGGAAACTACATCTTAAATGCCTATCAGCACCTATATTTGAAATGCCTATCGGCAACCATATCTGGAATGCTTATCGGCACCTACATTTGAAATGCCTATCGGCTTCTATATCTGAAATGCCTATCGGCACCTATTTTTAAAATGCCAATGGGCAACTATATCTGAAATGCCTATCGGCACCTATATCTGAAATGCCTATCGGCACCTATTTTTGAAATGCCTATCGGTAACTACATCTGAAATGCCTATCAACACCTATATTTGAAATGCCTACCGGCGACCATATCTGAAATGCCTATCGACACCTATATTTGAAATACCTATCGGCTTCTATATCTGAAATGCCTATCGGCACCTATTTTTAAAATGCCAATCGGTAACTATATCTGAAATGCCTATCGGCACCTATATCTGAAATGCCTATCGGCACCAATTTTTGAAATGCCTATCGGAAACTACATCTGGAATGCCTATCAGCACCTATATTTGAAATGCCTATCGGCAACCATATCTGGAATGCCTATCGGCACCTATATTTGAAATGCCTATCGGCTTCTATATCTGAAATGCCTATCGACACCTATTTTTAAAATGCCAATCGGCAACTATATCTAAAATGCCTATCGGCGCCTATATCTAAAATGCCTATCGGCACCTATTTTTGAAATGCTTATCGGAAACTACATCTGAAATGCCTATCAGCACCTATATTTGAAATTCCTATCGGCAACCATATCTGGGATGCCTATCGGTACCTATATTTGAAATGCCTATCGGTTTCTATATCTGAAATGCCTATCGGCACCTATTTTTAAAATGCCAATCGGCAACTATATCTGAAATGCCTATCGGCACCTATATCTGAAATGCCTATCGGTACCTATTTTTGAAATGCCTATCGGAAACTACATCTGAAATGCCTATCAGCACCAATATTTGAAATGCCTATCGGCAACCATACCTGAAATGCCTATCGACACCAATATTTGAAATACCTATCGGCTTCTATATCTGACATGCCTATCGGCACCTATTTTTAAAATGCCAATCGGCAACTATATCTGAAATGCCTATCGGCACCTATATCTGAAATGCTTATCGGCACCAATTTTTGAAATGCCTATCGGAAACTACATCTGAAATGCCTATCAGCACCTATATTTGAAATGCCTATCGGCAACCATATCTGGAATGCTTATCAGCACCTATATTTGAAATGCCTATCGGCTTCTATATCTGAAATGCCTATCGGCACCTATATTAAAAATGCCAATCGGCAACTATATCTGAAATGCCTATCGGCACCTATATCTGAAATGCCTATCGGCACCTATTTTTGAAATGCCTATCGAAAACTACATCTGAAATGCCTTTTAGCACCTATATTTGAAATGCCTATCGGCAACTATATCTGATATGCCTATCGGCACCTATATCTGAAATGCCTATCGGCACCTATTGTTAAAATGCCTATCGGCAACTATATCTGAAATGCCTATCGGCACCTATTTTTAAAATGCCAATCGGCAACTATATCTGAAATGCCTATCGGCACCTATATCTGAAATGCCTATTGGCACCTATTTTATAAATGCCTTTCGGAAACTACATCTGAAATGCCTATCCTCTCCTATATTTGAAATGCCTATCGGCAACCATATCTGGAATGCCTATCGGCACCTATATTTAAAATGCCTATCGGCTTCTATATCTGAAATGCCTATCGACACCTATTTTTAAAATGCCAATCGGCAACTATATCTAAAATGCCTATCGGCGCCTATATCTAAAATGCCTATCGGCACCTATTTTTGAAATGCCTATCGGAAACTACATCTGAAATGCCTATCAGCACCTATATTTGAAATTCCTATCGGCAACCATATCTGGGATGCCTATCGGTACCTATATTTGAAATGCCTATCGGCTTCTATATCTGAAATGCCTATCGGCACCTATTTTTAAAATGCCAATCGGCAAATATATCTGAAATGCCTATCGGCACCTATATCTGAAATGCCTATCGGCACCTATTTTTGAAATGTCTATCGGAAACTACATCTGAAATGCCTATCAGCACCAATATTTGAAATGCCTATCGGCAATCATATCTGGAATGCTTATCAGCACCTATATTTGAAATGCCTATCGGCTTCTATATCTGAAATGCCTATCGGCACCTATTTTTGAAATGCCTATCGAAAACTACATCTGAAATGCCTTTTAGCACCTATTTTTGAAATGCCTATCGGCAACTATATCTGATATGCCTATCGGCACCTATATCTGAAATGCCTATCGGCACCTATTGTTAAAATACCTATCGGCAACTATATCTGAAATGCCTATCGGCACCTATTTTTAAAATGCCAATCGGCAACTATATCTGAAATGCCTATCGGCACCTATATCTGAAATGCCTATTGGCACCTATTTTATAAATGCCTTTCGGAAACTACATCTGAAATGCCTATCTGCTCCTATATTTGAAATGCCTATCGGCAACCATATCTGCAATGCCTATCGGCACCTATATTTAAAATGCCTATCGGCTTCTATATCTGAAATGCCTATCGGCACCTATTTTTAAAATGCCAATCGGTAACTATATCTGAAATGCCTATCGGCACCTATATCTGAAATGCCTATCGGCACCAATTTTTGAAATGCCTATCGGAAACTACATCTGGAATGCCTATCAGCACCTATATTTGAAATGCCTATCGGCAACCATATCTGGAATGCCTATCGGCACCTATATTTGAAATGCCTATCGGCTTCTATATCTGAAATGCCTATCGACACCTATTTTTAAAATGCCAATCGCCAACTATATCTGAAATGCCTATCGGCACCTGTATCTGAAATGCCTATCGGCACCTATTTTTGAAATGCCTATCGGAAACTACATCTGAAATGCCTATCAGCACCTATATTTGAAATGCCTATCGGCAACCATATCTGAAATGCCTATCGACACCTATATTTAAAATACCTATCGGCTTCTATATCTGAAA
The DNA here is from genome assembly GCA_034508555.1 of Venustoraphidia nigricollis. Classification (NCBI taxonomy): domain Eukaryota; kingdom Metazoa; phylum Arthropoda; class Insecta; order Raphidioptera; family Raphidiidae; genus Venustoraphidia; species Venustoraphidia nigricollis. Next base: position 50,752 of record JAVRKA010000505.1, read on the forward strand.
TGCGTATCGGCACCAATTTTTGAAATGCCTATCGGAAACTACATCTGAAATGCCTATCAGCACCTATATTTGAAATATCTATCGGCAACCATATCTGGAATGCTTATCGGCACCTATATTTGAAATGCCTATCGGCTTCTATATCTGAAATGCCTATCGGCACCTATTTTTAAAATGCCAATCGGCAACTATATCTGAAATGCCTATCGGCACCTATATTTGAAAAGCCTATCGGCACCTATTTTTGAAATGCCTATCGGAAACTACATCTGAAATGCCTATCAGCACCTATATTTGAAATGCCTATCGGCAACCATATCTGGAATTCCTATCAGCACCTATATTTGAAATGTCTATCGGCTTCTATATCTGAAATGCCTATCGGCACCTATTTTTAAAATGCCAATCGGCAACTATATCTGAAATGCCTATCGGCACCTATATCTGTAATGCCTATCGGCACCTATTTTTGAAATGCCTATCGGAAACTACATCTGAAATGCCTATCAGCACCTATATTTGAAATGCCTATCGGCAACCATATCTGGAATGCCTATCGGCACCTATATTTGAAATGCCTATCGGCTTCTATATCTGAAATGCCTATCGGCACCTATTTTTAAAATGCCAATCGGCAACTATATCTGAAATGCCTATCGGCACATATATCTGAAATGCCTATCGGCACCAATTTTTGAAATGCCTATCGGAAACTACATCAAAAATGCCTATCAGCACCAATATTTAAAATGCCTATCGGCAACCATATCTGAAATGCCTATCGACACCTATATTTGAAATATCTATCGGCTTCCATATCTAAAATACCTATCGGCACCTATTTTTAAAATGCCAATCGGCAACTATATCTGAAATGCCTATCGGCACCTAAATCTGAAATGCCTATCGGCACCAATTTTAGAAATGCCTATCGGAAACTACATCTGAAATGCCTATCAGCACCTATATTTGAAATACCTATCGGCAACCATATCTGGAATGCCTATCGGCACCTATATTTGAAATGCCTATCGGCTTCTATATCTGAAATGCCTATCGGCACCTATTTTTAAAATGCCAATCGGCAACTATATCTGAAATGCCTATCGGCACCTATATCTGAAATGCCTATCGGCACCTATTTTTGAAATGCCTATCGGAAACTACATCTAAAATGCTTATCAGCACCTATATTTGAAATGCCTATCGGCACCTATATTTGAAATGCCTATCGGCTTCTATATCTGAAATGCCTATCGGCACCTATTTTTAAAATGCCAATTGGCAACTATATCTGAAATGCCTATCGGCACCTATATCTGAAATGCCTATCGGCACCTATTATTGAAATGCCTATCGGAAACTACATCTGAAATGCCTATCAGCACCTATATTTGAAATGCCTATCGGCAACCATATCTGGAATGCCTATCGGCACCTACATTTGAAATGCCTATCGGCTTCTATATCTGAAATGCCTATCGGCACCTATTTTTAAAATGCCAATCGGCAACTATATCTGAAATGCCTATCGGCACCTATATCTGAAATGCCTATCGGCACCTATTTTTGAAATGCCTATCGGAAACTACATCTGAAATACCTATCAGCACCTATATTTAAAATGCCTATCGGCGACCATATCTGAAATGCCTATCGACACCTCTATTTGAAATACCTATCGGCTTCTATAACTGAAATGCCTATCGGCACCTATTTTTAAAATGCCAATCGGCAACTATATCTGAAATGCCTATCGGCACCTATATCTAAAATGCCTATCGGCACCTATTTTTGAAATGCCTATCGGAAACTACATCTGAAATGCCTATCAGCACCTATATTTGAAATTCCTATCGAAAACCATATCTGGGATGCCTATCGGCACCTATATTTGAAATGCCTATCGGCTTCTATATCTGAAATGCCTATCGGCACCTATTTTTAAAATGCCAATCGGCAACTATATCTGAAATGCCTATCGGCACCTATATCTGAAATGCCTATCGGCACCTATTTTTGAAATGCCTATCGGAAACTACATCTGAAATGCCTATCAGCACCAATATTTGAAATGCCTATCGGCAACCATACCTGAAATGCCTATCGACACCAATATTTGAAATACCTATCGGCTTCTATGTCTGAAATGCCTATCGGTACCTATTTTTAAAATGCCAATCGGCAACTATATCTGAAATGCCTATCGGCACCTATATCTAAAATGCTTATCGGCACCTATTTTTGAAATGCCTATCGTTAACTACATCTGATATGCCTATCAGCACCTATATTTGAAATTCCTATCGGCAACCATATCTGGGATGCCTATCGGCACCTATATTTGAAATGCCTATCGGCTTCTATATCTGAAATGCCTATCGGCACCTATTTTTAAAATGCCAATCGGCAAATATATCTGAAATGCCTATCGGCACCTATATCTGAAATGCCTATCGGCACCTATTTTTGAATTGCCTATCGGAAACTACATCTGAAATGCCTATCAGCACCAATATTTGAAATGCCTATCGGCAACCATTTCTGGAATGCTAACCGGCACCTATATTTGAAATGCCTATCGGCACCTATTTTTAAAATGCCAATCGGCAACTATATCTGAAATGCCTATCGGCACCTATATCTAAAATGCTTATCGGCACCAATTTTTGAAATGCCTATCGGAAACTACATCTGAAATGCCTATCAGCACCTATATTTGAAATGCCTATCGGCAACCATATCTGGAATGCCTATCAGCACCTATATATGAAATGCCTATCGGCTTTTATATCTGAAATGCCTATCGGCACCTATATTAAAAATGCCAATCGGCAACTATATCTGAAATGCCTATCAGCACCTATATTTGAAATGCCTATCGGCAACTATATCTGATATGCCTATCGGCTTCTATATCTGAAATGCCTATCGGCACCTATTTTTAAAATGCCAATCGGCAACTATATCTGAAATGCCTATCGGCACCTATATCTAAAATGCCTATTGGCACCTATTTTTGAAATGCCATTTGGAAATTACATCTGAAATGCCTATCTGCTCCTATATTTGAAATGACTATCGGCAACCATATCTGAAATGCCTATCGACACCTATATTTGAAATACCTATCGGCTTCTATATCTGAAACGCCTATCGGCACCTGTTTTTAAAATGATAATCGGCAACTATATCTGAAATGCCTATCGGCACCTATATCTGAAATGCCTACCGGCACCTATTTTTAAAATGCCAATCGGCAACTATATCTGAAATGCCTATCGGCACCTATATCTGAAATGCCAATCGGCACCTATTTTTGAAATGCCTATCGGAAACTACATCTGAAATGCCTATCAGCATCTATATTTGAAATGCCTATCGGCAACCATATCTGGAATGCCTATCGGCACCTATATTTGAAATGCCTATCGGCTTCTATATCTGAAATGCCTATCGGCACCTATTTTTAAAATGCCAATCGGCAACTATATCTGAAATGCCTATCGGCACCTATATCTGAAATGCCTATCGGCACCTATTTTTGAAATGCCTATCGGAAACTACATCTGAAATGCCTATCAGCACCAATATTTGAAATGCCTATCGGCAACCATATCTGAAATGCCTATCGACACCTATATTTGAAATACCTATCGGCTTCTATATCTAAAATGCCTATCGGCACCTATTTTTAAAATGCCAATCGGCAACTATATCTAAAATGCCTATCGGCACCTATATCAGAAATGCCTATCGGCACCAATTTTAGAAATGCCTATCCGAAACTACATCTGAAATGCCTATCAGCACCTATATTTGAAATGCCTATCGGCAACCATATCTGGAATGCCTATCAGCACCTATATTTGAAATGCCTATCGGCTTCTATATCTGAAATGCCTATCGGCACCTATTTTTAAAATGCCAATCGGCAACTATATCTGAAATGCCTATCGGCACCTATATCTGAAATGCCTATCGGCACCTATTTTTGAAATGCCTATCGAAAACTACATCTGAAATGCCTATCAGCACCTATATTTGAAATGCCTATCGGCAACCACATCAGAAATGCCTATCGGCACCTATATCTGAAATGCCTTTCGGCATTTATATCTGAAATGCCCATCGACACCTATATACGAAATGCCTATCGGCACCTATATTTTAAATGCCTATCAACAACTATATCTGATATGCCTATCGGCACCTATATCTGAAATGCCTATCGGCACCTATTTTTGAAATGCCTATCGGAAACTACATCCAAAATGCCTATCGGCACCTATATTTAAAGTGCTAATCGGCAACTAAATCTGAAATGCCTATCGGCACCTATATCTGAAATGCCTATCGGCACCTCTTTCTGAAATGCCTATCGGCACCTATTTTTGAAATGCCTTTCGGAAACTACATCTGAAATGCCTATCTGCTCCTCTATTTGAAATGCCTATCGGCAACCATATCTGAAAAGCCTATCGACACCTATATTTGAAATACCTATCGGCTTCTATATCTGAAATGCCTATCGGCACCTGTTTTTAAAATGCCAATCGGCAACTATATCTGAAATGCCTTTCGGCACCTATATCTGAAATGCCTATCGGCATCAATTTTTGAAATGCCTATCGGAAACTACATCTAAAATGCCTATCAGCACCTATATTTGAAATGCCTATCGGCAACCATATCTGGAATGCCTATCGGCACCTATATTTGAAATGCCTATCGGCTTCTATATCTGAAATGCCTATTGGCACCTATTTTTAAAATGCCAATTGGCAACTATATCTGAAATGCCTATCGGCACCTATATCTGAAATGCCCATCGGCACCTATTTTTGAAATGCCTATCGGAAACTACATCTGAAATGCCTATCAGCACCTATATTTGAAATACCTATCGGCAACCATATCTGGAATGCCTATCGGCACCTATATTTGAAATGCCTATCGGCTTCTATATCTGAAATGCCTATCGGCACCTATTTTTAAAATGCCAATCGGCAACTATATCTGAAATGCCTATCGGCACCTATATCTAAAATGCCTATCGGCACTTATTTTTGAAATGCCTATCGGAAACTACATCTGAAATGCCTATCAGCACCAATATTTGAAATGCCTATCGGCAACCATATCTGAAATGCCTATCGACACCTATATTTGAAATACCTATCGGCTTCCATATCTAAAATGCCTATCGGCACCTATTTTTAAAATGCCAATCGGCAACTATATCTGAAATGCCTATCAGCACCTATATCTGAAATGCCTATCGGCACCAATTTTAGAAATGCCTATCGGAAACTACATCTGAAATGCCTATCAGCACCTATATTTGAAATACCTATCGGCAACCATATCTGGAATGCCTATCGGCACCTATATTTGAAATGCCTATCGGCTTCTATATCTGAAATGCCTATCGGCTTCTATATCTGAAATGCCTATCGACACCTATTTTTAAAATGCCAATCGGCAACTATATCTGAAATGCCTATCGGCACCTATATCTGAAATGCCTATCGGCACCTATTTTTGAAATGCCTATCGGAAACTAAATCTGAAATGCCTATCAGCACCTATATTTGAAATGCCTATCGGCAACCATATCTGGAATGCCTATTGGCACCTATATTTGAAATGCCTATCGGCTTCAATATCTGAAATGCCTATCGGCACCTATTTTTAAAATGCCAATCGGCAACTATATCTGAAGTGCCTATCGACACCTACATATGAAATGCCTATCGGCACCTATATTTTAAATGCCTATCGGCAACTATATCTGATATGCCTATCGGCACCTATATCTGAAATGCCTATCGGCACCTATTTTTGAAATGCCTATCGGAAACTACATCTAAAATGCCTATCTGCTCCTATATTTAAAATGCCTATCGGCAACCATATCTGAAAAGCCTATCGACACCTATATTTGAAATACCTATCGGCTTCTATATCTAAAATGCCTATCGGCACCTGTTTTTAAAATGCCAATCGGTAACTATATCTGAAATGCCTATCGGCACCTATATCTGAAATGCCTATCGGCATCAATTTTTGAAATGCCTATCGGAAACTACATCTAAAATGCCTATCAGCACCTATATTTGAAATGCCTATCGGCGACCATATCTGGAATGCCTATCGGCACCTATATTTGAAATGCCTATCGTCTTCTATATCTGAAATGCCTATCGGCACCTATTTTTAAAATGCCAATTGGCAACTATTCTGAAATGCCTATCGGCACCTATTTTTAAAATGCCAATCGGCAACTATATCTGAAATGCCTATCGGCACCTATATCTGAAATGCCTATCGGCACCTATTTTTGAAATGCCTATCGGAAACTACATCTGAAATGCCTATCAGCACCTATATTTGAAATGCCTATCGGCGACCATATCTGAAATGCCTATCGACACCTATATTGAAATACCTATCGGCTTCTATATCTGAAATGCCTATCGGCACCTATTTTTAAATTGCCAATCGGCAACTATATCTGAAGTGCCTATCGACACCTATATATGAAATGCCTATCGGCACCTATATTTTAAATGCCTATCGGCAACTATATCTGATATGCCTATCGGCACCTATATTTGAAATGCCTATCGTCTTCTATATCTGAAATGCCTATCGGCACCTATTTTTAAAATGCCAATTGGCAACTATTCTGAAATGCCTATCGGCACCTATTTTTAAAATGCCAATCGGCAACTATATCTGAAATGCCTATCGGCACCTATATCTGAAATGCCTATCGGCACCTATTTTTGAAATGCCTATCGGAAACTACATCTGAAATGCCTATCAGCACCTATATTTGAAATGCCTATCGGCGACCATATCTGAAATGCCTATCGACACCTATATTGAAATACCTATCGGCTTCTATATCTGAAATGCCTATCGGCTCCTATTTTTAAAATGCCAATCGGTAACTATATCTGAAATGCCTATCGGCACCTATATCTGAAATGCCTATCGGCACCAATTTTTGAAATGCCTATCGGAAACTACATCTGGAATGCCTATCAGCACCTATATTTGAAATGCCTATCGGCAACCATATCTGGAATGGCTATCGGCACCTATATTTTTAATGCCTATCGTCTTCTATATCTGAAATGCCTATCGACACCTATTTTTAAAATGCCAATCGGCAACTATATCTGAAATGCCTATCTGCACCTATATCTAAAATGCCTATTGGCACCTATTTTTGAAATGCCTATCGGAAACTACATCTGAAATGCCTATCAGCACCTATATTTGAAATTCCTATCGGCAACCATATCTGAAAAGCCTATCGACACCTATATTTGAAATACCTATCGGCTTCTATATCTGAAATGCCTATCGGCACCTGTTTTTAAAATGCCAATCGGCAACTATATCTATAATGCCTATCGGCACCTATATCTGAAATGCCTATCGGCACCTATTTTTGAAATGCCTATCGAAAACTACATCTGAAATGCCTATCAGCACCTATATTTGAAATGCCTATCGGCAACTATAACTGATATGCTTATCGGCACCTATATCTGAAATGCCTATCGGCACCTATTTTTGAAATGCCAATCGGCAACTATATCTGAAATGCCTATCGGCACCTATTTTTAAAATGCCAATCGGCAACTATATCTGAAATGCCTATCGGCACCTATATCCGAAATGCCTATCGGCACCTATTTTTGAAATGCCTATCGGAAACTACATCTGAAATGCCTATCAGCACCTATATTTGAAATGCCTATCGGCAACCATATCTGGAATGCCTATCGGCACCTATATTTGAAATGCCTATCGGCTTCAATATCTGAAATGCCTATCGGCACCTATTTTTAAAATGCCAATCGGCAACTATATCTGAAGTGCCTATCGGCACCTATATCTGAAATGCCTATCGGCACCTATTTTTGAAATGCCTACCGAAATCTACATCTGAAATGCCTATCAGCACCTATATTTGAAATTCCTATCGGCAACCACATCAGAAATGCCTATCGGCACCTATATCTGAAATGCCTTTCGGCATTTATATCTGAAATGCCTATCGACACCTATATATGAAATGCCTTTCGGCACCTATATTTTAAATGCCTATCGGCAACTATATCTGATATGCCTATCGGGACCTATATCTGAAATGCCTATCGGCACCTATTTCTGAAATGCCTATCGGAAACTACATCTAAAATGCCTATCGGCACCTATTTTTAAAGTGCCAATCGGCAACTAAGTCTGAAATGCCTATCGGCACCTATATCTGAAATGCCTATCGGCACCTCTTTCTGAAATGCCTATCGGCACCTATTTTTGAAATGCCTTTCGGAAACTACATCTGAAATGCCTATCTGCTCCTATATTTAAAATGCCTATCGGCAACCATATCTGAAAAGCCTATCGACACCTATATTTGAAATACCTATCGGCTTCTATATCTAAAATGCCTATCGGCACCTGTTTTTAAAATGCCAATCGGCAACTATATCTGAAATGCCTATCGGCACCTATATCTGAAATGCCTATCGGCACCTATATCTGAAATGCCTATCGGCATCAATTTTTGATATGCCTATCAGAAAATACATCTAAAATGCCTATCAGCACCTATATTTGAAATGCCTATCGGCAACCATATCTGGAATGCCTATCGGCACCTATATTTGAAATGCCTATCGTCTTCTATATCTGAAATGCCTATCGGCACCTATTTTTAAAATGCCAATTGGCAACTATATCTGAAATGCCTATCGGCACCTATATCTGAAATGCCTATCGGCACCTATTTTTGAAATGCCTATCGAAAACTACATCTGAAATGCCTATCAGCACCTATATTTGAAATGCCTATCGGCAACCATATCTGGAATGCCTATCGGCACCTACATTTGAAATGCCCATCGGCTTCTATATCTGAAATGCCTATCGGCACCTATTTTTAAAATGCCAATCGGCAACTATATCTGAAATGCCTATCGGCACCTATATCTGAAATGCCTATCGGCACCTATTTTTGAAATGCCTATCGGAAACTACATCTGAAATGCCTGTCAGCACCTATATTTGAAATGCCTATCGGCGACCATATCTGAAATGCCTATCGACACCTATATTTGAAATACCTATCGGCTTCTATATCTGAAATGCCTATCAGCACCTATTTTTAAAATGCCAATCGGTAACTATATCTGAAATGCCTATCGGCACCTATATCTGAAATGCCTATCGGCACCAATTTTTGAAATGCCTATCGGGAACTACATCTGGAATGCCTATCAGCACCTATATTTGAAATGCCTATCGGCAACCATATCTGGAATGCCTATCGGCACCTATATTTGAAATGCCTATCGGCTTCTATATCTGAAATGCCTATTGACACCTATTTTTAAAATGCCAATCGGCAACTATATCTGAAATGCCTATCTGCACCTATATCTAAAATGCCTATCGGCACCTATTTTTGAAATGCCTATCGAAAACTACATCTGAAATGCCTATCAGCACCTATATTTAAAATTCCTATCGGCAACCATATTTGGGATGCCTATCGGCACCTATATTTGAAATGCCTATCGGCTTCTATATCTGAAATGCCTATCGGCACCTATTTTTAAAATGCTAATCGGCAACTATATCTGAAATGCCTATCGGCACCTATATCTGAAATGCCTATCGGCACCTATTTTTGAAATGCCTATCGGAAATTACATCTGAAATGCCTATCAGCACCAATATTTGAAATGCCTATCGGCAACCATACCTGAAATGCCTATCGACACCAATATTTGAAATACTATCGGCTTCTATATCTGAAATGCCTATCGGCACCTATTTTTAAAATGCCAATCGGCAACTATATCTAAAATGCCTATCGGCACCTATATCTGAAATGCTTATCGGCACCAATTTTTGAAATGCCTAGCGGAAACTACATCTTAAATGCCTATCAGCACCTATATTTGAATTGCATATCGGCAACCATATCTGGAATGCCTATCAGCACCTGTATTTGAAATGCCTATCGGCTTCTATATCTGAAATGCCTATCGGCACCTATATTTAAAATGCCAATCGGCAACTATATCTGAAATGCCTCTCGGCACCTATATTTGAAATGCCTATCGGCACCTATTTTTGAAATGCCTATCGAAAACTACATCTGAAATGCCTATCAGCACTTATATTTGAATAGCCTATCGGCAACCATATCGGGAATGTCTATCGGCACCTGTTTTTGAAATGCCTTTCGGAAACTACATCTGAAATGCCTATCTGCTCCTATATTTGAAATGCCTATCGGCAACCATATCTGAAATGCCTATCGACACCTATATTTGAAATACCTATCGGCTTCTTTATCTGAAATGCCTATCGGCACCTGTTTTTAAAATGCCAATCGGCAACTATATCTGAAATGCCTATCGGCACCTATATCTGAAATGCCTATCGGCTTCTCTATCTGAAATGCCTATCGACACTTATTTTTAAAATGCCAATTGGCAACTATATCTGAAATGCCTATCGGCACCTATATCTGAAATGCCCATCGGCACCTATTTTTGAAATGCCTATCGGAAACTACATCTGAAATGCCTATCAGCACCTATTTCCAAAATGCCTATCGGCAACCATATCTGGAATGCCTATCGGCACCTATATTTGAAATGACTATCAGCAACCATATCTGGAATGCCTATCGGCACCTATATTTGAAATGCCTATCGGCTTCTATATCTGAAATGCCTATCGGCACCTATTTTCAAAATGCCAATCGGCAACTATATCTGAAATGCCTATCGGCACCTATATCTGAAATGCCTATCGGCACCTATTTTTGAAATGCCTATCGGAAACTACATCTGAAATGCCTATCAGCACCTATATTTGAAATGCCTATCGGCAACCATATCTGGAATGCCTATCGGCACCTATATTTGAAATGCCTATCGGCTTCAATATCTGAAATGCCTATCGGCACCTATTTTTAAAATGCCAATCGGCAACTATATCTGAAGTGCCTATCGGCACCTACATCTGAAATGCCTATCGGCACCTATTTTTGAAATGCCTATCGAAAACTACATCTGAAATGCCTATCAGCACCTATATTTGAAATGCCTATCGGCAACCACATCAGAAATGCCTATCGGCACCTATATCTGAAATGCCTTTCGGCATTTATATCTGAAATGCCTATCGACACCTATATACAAAATGCCTATCGGCACCTATATTTTAAATGCCTATCGGCAACTATATCTCATATGCCTATCGGCACCTATATCTGAAATGCCTATCGGCACCTATTTTTGAAATGCCTATCGGAAACTACATCTAAAATGCCTATCGGCACCTATTTTTAAAGTGCCAATCAGCAACTAAATCTGAAATGCCTATCGGCACCTATATCTGAAATGCCTATCGGCACCTCTTTCTGAAATGCCTATCGGCACCTATTTTTGAAATGCCTTTCGTAAACTACACCTGAAATGCCTATCTGCTCCTATATTTGAAATGCCTATCGGCAACCATATCTGAAAAGCCTATCGACACCTATATTTGAAATACCTATCGGCTTCTATATCTGAAATGCCTATCGGCACCTGTTTTTAAAATGCCAATCGGCAACTATATCTGAAATGCCTATCGGCACCTATATCTGAAATGCCTATCGGCAACAATTTTTGAAATGCCTATCGGAAACTACATCTAAAATGCCTATCAGCACCTGTATTTGAAATGCCTATCGGCAACCATATCTGGAATGCCTGTCGGCACCTATATTTAAAATGCCTATCTGCTTCTATATCTGAAATGCCTTTTGGCACCTATTTACAAAATGCCAATTAGCAACTATATCTGAAATGCCTATCGGCACCTATATCTGAAATGCCTATCGGCACCTATTTTTGAAATGCCTATCGGAAACTACATCTGAAATGCCTATCGGAAACTACATCTGAAATGCCTATCAGCAACTATATTTGAAATGCCTATCGGCGACCATATCTGAAATGCCTATCGACACCTATATTTGAAATACCTATCGGCTTCTATATCTAAAATGCCTATCGGCACCTATTTTTAAAATGCCAATCGGTAACTATATCTGAAATGCCTATCGGCACCTATATCTGAAATGCCTATCGGCACCAATTTTTGAAATTCCTATCGGAAACTACATGTGGAATGCCTATCAGCACCTATATTTGAAATGCCTATCGGCAACCATATCTGGAATGCCTATCGGCACCTATATTTGAAATACCTATCGGCTTCTATATCTGAAATGCCTATCGACACCTATTTTTAAAATGCCAATCGGCAACTATATCTGAAATGCCTATCGGCACCTATATCTAAAATGCCTATCGGCACCTATTTTTGAAATGCGTATCGGAAACTACATCTGAAATGCCTATCAGCAACTATATTTGAAATTCCTATCGGCAACCATATCTGGGATGCCTATCGGCACCTATATTTAAAATGCCTATCGGCTTCTATATCTGAAATGCCTATCGGCACCTATTTTTAAAATGCCAATCGGCAACTATATCTGAAATGCCTATCGGCACCTATATCTGAAATGCCTATCGGCACCTATTTTTGAAATGCCTAACGGAAACTACATCTGAAATGCCTATCAGCACCAATATTTGAAATGCCTATCGGCAACCATACCTGAAATGCCTCTCGAAACCAATATTTGAAATACCCATCGGCTTCTATATCTAAATTGCCTATCGGCACCTATTTTTAAAATGCCAATCGGCAACTATGTCTGAAATGCCTATCGGCACCTATATCTGAAATGCTTATCGGCACCAATTTTTGAAATTTCTATCGGAAACTACATCTGAAATGCCTATCAGCACCTATATTTGAAATGCCTATCGGCAACCATATCTGGAATGCCTATCAGCACCTATATTTGAAATGCCTATCGGCTTCTATATCTGAAATGCCTATCGGCACCTATATTTAAAATGCCAACCGGCAACTATATCTGAAATGCCTATCGGCACCTATATCTGAAATGCCTATCGGCACCTATTTTTGAAATGCCTATCGAAAACTACATCCGAAATGCCTATCAGCACCTATATTTGAAATGCCTATCGGCAACTATATCTGATATGCCTATCAGCACCTATATCTGAAATGCCTATCGGCACCTATTTTTGAAATGCCAATCGGCAACTATATCTGAAATGCCTATCGGCACCCATTTTTAAAATGCCAATCGGCAACTACATCTGAAATGCCTATCAGCACTTATATTTGAATAGCCTATCGGCAACCATATAGGGAATGCCTATCGGCACCTATATTTGAAATGCCTATCGGCTTCTATATCTGAAATGCCTATCGGCACCAATTTTTAAAATGCCAATCGGCAACTATATCTGAAATGCCTATCGGCACCAATATCTGAAATGCAAATTGACACCTATTTTTGAAATGCCTTTTGGAAACTACATCTGAAATGCCTATCTGCTCCTATATTTGAAATGCCTATCGGCAACCATATCTGGAATGCCTATCGGCACCTATATTTAAAATGCCTCTCGGCCTCTCTATTTGAAATGCCTATCGACACTTATTTTTAAAATGCCAATTGGCAACTATATCTGAAATGCCTATCGGCACCTATATCTGAAATGCCCATCGGCACCTATTTTTGAAATGCCTATCGGAAACTTCTTCTGAAATGCCTATCAGCACCTATATTTGAAATGCCTATCGGCAACCAAATCTGGAATGCCTATCGGCACCTATATTTGAAATGCTTATCGGCTTTTATATCTGAAATGCCTATCGGCACCTATTTTTAAAATGCCAATCGGCAACTATTTCTGAAATGCCTATCGGCACCTATATCTGAAATGCCTATCGGCACCTATTTTTGAAATGCCTATCGGAAACTACATCTGAAATGCCTATCAGCACCAATATTTGAAATGCCTATCGGCAACCATATCTGAAATGCCTATCGACACCTATATTTGAAATACCTATCGGCTTCCATATCTATAATGCCTATCGGCAACTATTTTTAAAATGCTAATCGGCAACTATATCTGAAATGTCTATCGGCACCTATATCTGAAATGCCTATCGGCACCAATTTTAGAAATGCCTATCGGAAACTACATCTGGAATGCCTATCAGCACCTATATTTGAAATGCCTATCGGCAACGACATCAGAGATGCCTATCGGCACCTATATCTGAAATGCCTTTCGGCATTTATATCTGAAATGCCTATCGACACCTATATACGAAATGCCTATCGGCACCTATATTTTAAATGCCTATCGGCAACTATATCTAATATGCCCATCGGCACCTATATCTGAAATGCCTATCGGCACCTATTTTTGAAATACCTATCGGAAACTACATCTAAAATGCCTATCAACACCTATTTTTAAAGTGCCAATCGGCAACTAAATCTGAAATGCCTATCGGCACCTATATCTGAAATGCCTATCGGCACCTCTTTCTGAAATGCCTATCGGCACCTATTTTTGAAATGCCTTTCGGAAACTACATCTGAAATGCCTATCTGCTCCTATATTTGAAATGCCTATCGGCAACCATATCTGAAAAGCCTATCGACACCTATATTTGAAATACCTATCGGCTTCTATATCTGAAATGCCTATCGGCACCTGTTTTTAAAATGCCAATCGGCAACTATATCTGAAATGCCTATCGGCACCTATATCTGAAATGCCTATCGGCATCAATTTTTGAAATGCCTATCGAAAACTACATCTAAAATGCCTATCAGCACCTATATTTGAAATGCCTATCGGCAACCATATCTGGAATGCCTATCGGCACCTATATTTGAAATGCCTATCGGCTTCTATATCTGAAATGCCTATCAGCACCTTTTTTTAAAATGCCAATTGGCAACTATATCTGAAATGCCTATCGGCACCTATATCTGAAATGCCTATAGGCACCTATTTTTGAAATGCCTATCGGAAACTACATCTGAAATGCCTATCAGCACCTATATTTGAAATGCCAATCGGTAACTATATCTGAAATGCCTATCGGCACCTATATCTGAAATGCCTATCGGCACCAATTTTTGAAATGCCTATCGGAAACTACATCTGGCATGCCTATCAGCACCTATATTTGAAATGCCTATCGGCAACCATATCTGGAATGCCTATAGGCACCTATATTTGAAATGCCTATCGGCTTGTATATCTGAAATGCCTATCGACACCTATTTTTAAAATGCCAATCGGCAACTATATCTGAAATGCCTATGGGCACCTATATTTAAAATGCCTATCGGCACCTATTTTTGAAATGCCTATCGGAAACTACATCTGAAATGCCTATCAGCACCTATATTTGAAATTCCTATTGGCAACCATATCTGGGATGCCTATCGGCACCTATATTTGAAATGCCTATCGGCTTCTATATCTGAAAAGCCTATCGGCACCTATTTTTAAAATGCCAATCGGCAACTATATCTGAAATGCCAATCGGCACCTATATCTGAAATGCCTATTGGCACCTATTTTTGAAATGCC
Source organism: Venustoraphidia nigricollis (assembly GCA_034508555.1). Lineage (NCBI taxonomy): Eukaryota > Metazoa > Arthropoda > Insecta > Raphidioptera > Raphidiidae > Venustoraphidia > Venustoraphidia nigricollis. The sequence goes on from JAVRKA010000505.1 coordinate 66,351, forward strand.
TTTCGGAAACTACATCTGAAATGCCTATCTGCTCCTATATTTGAAATGCCTACTGGCAACCATATCTGGAATGTCTATCGGCACCTATATTTAAAATGCCTATCGGCTTCTCTATCTGAAATGCCTATCGACACTTATTTTTAAAATGCCAATTGGCAACTATATTTGAAATGCCTATCGGCACCTATATCTGAAATGCCCATCGGCACCTATTTTTGAAATGCCTATCGGAAACTACATCTGAAATTCCTAACAGCACCAATATTTGAAATGCCTATCGGCAACCATATCTGAAATGCCTATCGGCACCTATTTTTAAAATGCCAATCGGCAACTATATCTGAAATGCCTATCGGCACCTATATCTGAAATGCCTATCGGCACCAATTTTAGAAATGCCTATCGGAAACTACATCTGAAATGCCTATCAGCACCTATATTTGAAATACCTATCGGCAACCATATCTGGAATGCCTATCGGCACCTATATTTGAAATGCCTATCGGCTTCTATATCTGAAATGCCTATCGGCACCTATTTTTAAAATGCCAATCGGCAACTATATCTGAAATGCCTATCGGCACATATATTTGAAATGCCTATCGGCACCTATTTTTGAAATGCCTATCGGAAACTAAATCTGAAATGCCTATCAGCACCTATATTTGAAATGCCTATCAGCCACCATATCTGGAATGCCTATCGGCACCTATATTTGAAATGCCTATCGGCTTCAATATCTGAAATGTCTATCGGCACCTATTTTTAAAATGCCAATCGGCAACTATATCTGAAGTGCCTATCGATACCTATATATGAAATGCCTATCGGCACCTATATTTTAAATGCCTATCGGCAACTCTATCTGATATGCCTATCGGCACCTATATCTGAAATGCCTATCGGCACCTATTTTTGAAATGCCTATCGGAAACTACATCTAAAATGCCTATCGGCACCTATTTTTAAAGTGCCAATCGGCAACTAAATCTGAAATGCCTATCGGCACCTATATCTGAAATGCTTATCGGCACCTCTTTCTGAAATGCCTATCGGCACCTATTTTTGAAATGCCTTTCGGAAACTACATCTGAAATGCCTATCTGCTCCTATATTTAAAATGCCTATCGGCAACCATATCTGAAAAGCCTATCGACACCTATATTTGAAATACCTATCGACTTCTATATCTAAAATGCCTATCGGCACCTGTTTTTAAAATGCCAATCGGTAACTATATCTGAAATGCCTATCGGCACCTATATCTGAAATGCCTATCGGCATCAATTTTTGAAATGCCTATCGGAAACTACATCTAAAATGCCTATCAGCACCTATATTTGATATGCCTATCGGCAACCATATCTGGAATGCCTATCGGCACCTATATTTGAAATGCCTATCGTCTTCTATATCTGAAATGCCTATCGGCACCTATTTTTAAAATGCCAATTGGCAACTATATCTGAAATGCCTATCGGCACCTATTTTTAAAATGCCAATCGGCAACTATATCTGAAATGCCTATCGGCACCTATATCTGAAATGCCTATCGGCACCTATTTTTGAAATGCCTATCGGAAACTACATCTGAAATGCCTATCAGCACCTCTATTTGAAATGCCTATCGGCGACCATATCTGAAATGCCTATCGACACCTATATTGAAATACCTATCGGCTTCTATATCTGAAATGCCTATCGGCACCTATTTTTAAAATGCCAATCGGTAACTATATCTGAAATGCCTATCGGCACCTATATCTGAAATGCCTATCGGCACCAATTTTTGAAATGCCTATCGGAAACTACATCTGGAATGCCTATCAGCACCTATATTTGAAATGCCTATCGAAAACCATATCTGGAATGCCTATCGGCACCTATATTTGAAATGCCTATCGGCTTCTATATCTGAAATGCCTATCGACACCTATTTTTAAAATGCCAATCGGCAACTATATCTGAAATGCCTATCTGCACCTATATCTAAAATGCCTATCGGCACCTATTTTTGAAATGCCTATCGGAAACTACATCTGAAATGCCTATCAGCACCTATATTTGAAATGCCTATCGGCAACCATATCTGGAATGCCTATCGGCACCTATATTTGAAATGCCTATCGGCTTGTATATCTGAAATGCCTATCGACACTTATTTTTAAAATGCCAATCGGCAACTATATCTGAAATGCCTATGGGCACCTATATTTAAAATGCCTATCGGCACCTATTTTTGAAATGCCTATCGGAAACTACATCTGAAATGCCTATCAGCACCTATATTTGAAATTCCTATCGGCAACAATATCTGGGATGCCTATCGGCACCTATATTTGAAATGCCTATCGGCTTCTATATCTGAAATGCCTATCGGCACCTATTTTTAAAATGCCAATCGGCAACTATATCTGAAATTCCAATCGGCAACTATATCTGAAATGCCTATAGGCACCTATTTTTAAAATGCCAATCGGCAACTATATCTGAAATGCCTATCGGTACCTATTTTTGAAATGCCTATCGGAAACTACATCTGAAATGCCTATTAGCACTTATATTTGAATAGCCTATCGGCAACCATATAGGGAATGCCTATCGGCACCTATATTTGAAATGCCTATTGGCTTCTATATCTGAAATGCCTATCGGCACCTATTTTTAAAATGCCAATCGGCAACTATATCTGAAATGCCTATCGGCACCTATATCTGAAATGCCTATCGGCATCAATTTTTGAAATGCCTATCGGAAACTACATCTGGAATGCCTATCAGCACCTATATTTGAAATGCCTATCGGCAACCATATTTGGAATGCCTATCGGCACCTATATTTAAAATGCCTATCGGCTTCTCTGTCTGAAATGCCTATCGACACTTATTTTTAAAATGCCAATTGGCAACTATATCTGAAATGCCTATCGGCACCTATATCTGAAATGCCCATCGGCACCTATTTTTGAAATGCCTATCGGAAACTACATCTGAAATGCCTATCAGCACCTATATTTAAAATGCCTATCGGCAACCATATCCGGAATGCCTATCGGCACCTATATTTGAAATGACTATCGGCTTCTATATCTGAAATGCCTATCGGCACCTATTTTTAAAATGCCAGTCGGCAAATATATCTGAAATGCCTATCGGCACCTATATCTGAAATGCCTATCGGCACCTATTTTTGAAATGCCTATCGGAAACTACATCTGAAATGCCTATCAGCACTTATATTTGAAATGCCTATCGGCAACCAAATCTGAAATGCCTATCGACACCTATATTTGAAATACCTATCGGCTTCTATATCTGAAATGCCTATCGGCACCTATTTTTAAAATGCCAATCGGTAACTATATGTTGTGAACCGCTGGTGCAGTGAAGCACCACTGGTTTAAAATAGACTGATAGCACACCTGAAGGAATTCGCTGCGTCCACAGAAACAGACAACAGGACGTGAATCGGCAGCGCGTGTGGGACGCGAAGTCGGTTCTACGTGGTGGTGACTTTTGAACAAAAAGACACGCGGAAAAGTTCGAAGTGGATGGACGTATCCAACTGGGCAAAAGTTAATTAGATATTGTTTGTTAGTTGTTTTCCAAATCCCTGTTTCGGCGTAATAATTCAAAATTATGTGTGTTTAATATAAGACCCAGTCAGTAAAGTCGTGTGTGTGAATCCTGTTATCTGTTGGGGCAGCAGTTCCTACAGGCGCAAGGGTAAGTCCTCGCAACATGTCGAGTAACATTTGTTCTTTCTTTTCTTTATACCTGTAGTATTTTTCCTAATTATATCTCATCTTAAACAAGTCGTTTCATTTCATTAATGTAGAACCTCACCAGCCATTACAGCAAGGGCCCACGACCCTCCTAAACGTGGTGGTGGCACGCTACCCCTTTTTGGCGCGGCCTCGGTCACGCCAAATCGGTTAATTTTAGCCCCTAGTAGCGGGGGCTCGCGACAAATGGTGCCAAGCGGTTGGGATTAGTTTTACTAAAAGTGGTAGGATTAATTTTATTAAAATGTGCAGTCAAAATTTTGGGATGTTAACGAAAGTGTTCATATAAGCGTAATCAATTTTTTTTTTTGGGAAGCATTAAATTAAAAAATAAATTTCTTGTGAATTGTGGATCGAATAAATATAAACCGTTAGAAAATTAGAAATGAAATGAAATATGATGCTATGATTAATCTGCATATAACATACTCATCAAAAGTTACCGGGTGATTTCAGTATGAGAGTACGAATAAATGTTGAAATGCTGAAAAAATTTGTTTTGGTTTAATTGGGAATTAAGTTGTTTAAATACATTTTTTTTTATGTAGTAAATTATTCAGAATTGATAAAATGGCGGTAGTGAAACGTACATGTGACGTCACGTTTGACGACACGAAATGGTAGCTGGATGGTGCGGTGAGGGTAGGAAATATACATTTTTTTTTCTTTTTCTATTTTCTTTTCTATTTCTTTAAAATTTTGTAAATCATATGTATGCTGAAAATTTGATGTTGTTGACACCTACCTATGTTGCCGAACACCCGTTATATAATTTATCCGGTTCTTATCAGTCATATTACTTTATAATATCTTATAACTGGCGTGAATAAAATACTGTCGTTGGAAAAAAATTAATATAATTTTAATTTTTGCATTATTCATGTTGTTTTGAAGAAGTAAAATCATAACTTGGTAGTAAAATTTTTTTTTTTCTTCATGTTTTCATTTTTTTTTCTCTATTATTGCATTATTAATATTTCAATAAATTAAAATAAATTCATTTATTAATAGTAGATTTGTGTTTTAAAATGAGGTTCAAATAGAAATTGTTAAGTAAATTTGATAATTTGTTAAAATTTTTTGAATTATAACCTAAACAATTATTTTAATCAAGTATAACGGTAATTTTTTTCGGGTTTCTTAAATAGCCCTCCTTCCCCCGTATATACGTAGTTTCGCGGTAGCAAAATTTCAATAAATTACCCCCAACCTCGTGAATACCCCATAACAACGATGGCAACCACCAACACGGCGACAACGACGTCCACTCCCCCGGTCGTTACACCGACCGCAGCGACAGCAACGACGATGGCAACGGGCGCTGGTAGCATGTCTTTTGCTACCAATCAACAAGAAAACAGGTTTGTCACCGTAAATAAGGTAAATTTGGGTGCGTTCGCAAGTAGTCTAGACACGTTCTCAGGTAAGGAGAACGCAGCGGAGTATTTTGAGAGAGTCGAATTGAGAGCGTCGTTGGAGGACATTAGCGAAACACAACTCGCGGCTGTAGTAAAATGTAGGTTGGTAGGAGAAGCCTACCAATTTTTTCAATCGGAACCGGAGCTGAAATTCGATCGGATCGGTTACAACGAATTAAAACGCGCGTTACTAAATAAATTTGCGGAGACACAGATACCGGGAGCAGCGCAATTCAAATTAAACCAAGCCTGGCAGCGACACAGCGAGTCAGTGAGCCAGTATGTGACACGGCTGAAGTTACTGGGACAAAAGGTGCTGGAAGAGGATTTGAGAACGGCGTCGGCAGCGGAAATTGAAGGATTGAAAAAGAAGCAAAAGGACCTGCTCTTAAATCAGCTACAACTGGGACTCAAGAAAGAAATCATGAGAGGTGTGGGTACTCTCATGATGCTGGAGACCAACCTAACCTTTGAAAGAGCGATACTGCTGGCGGAGCGAGAAGAGTTACACTTATCGCTCATGGGAAATACCAGACGAATGGACGTCTTGCGGATTGAAGAGGAGCCGGGAAGAGCTACTTACCGACCTACGCACCAAAGCAATGCGAGGCCGGATTATCGCCGAATGGATGGACGGCCAGCTAACCGTCAACCCGTTGCACCACGGAACCGAAGAACAGAAGATAACAACCGATGCTACAACTGCTTGGGGGTAGGGCACTTCGCTGCCCAATGCAGAAGTCCATTGACTTGCCGGAGATGCCTAACACCAGGCCACCGAGAAGCCCAATGCAGGAGACAGCAACTGCCGATGAGAGAACGCCAGAGTGAAGTCAGAAGAAGGACTATCAATCAGCAACATATGACGCGTCGACCAACGCATTTAAACTTCCAACCCGCCCCAGATGTGCTCCGATCCGAGGGTCAGGGTTCGCCAAGACGCCGAGATTAACGATACCCCAAGTATGGAATGCTGAAATTCAAGATGTACCGAACATGATAACCGCAAAATTTGGAAGAAGAGTTCTGACACTGATAATTGATACTGGGTCAGTCGTCTCGATTGTCAAACGAAGAAGTATTGGCAATCACGAGGTAAATCCCGGACGTAGAATGTCGCTAGCCGGCATAACGGGACATGCCGTCGAATCCGAGGGAACGACTGGACTAACTCTACAGATCATGGATCGGAAGATACCCCTTGAACTGGTGGTTTGTCAAGAACTGCCCATTCGAGCCGACGGTCTACTTGGAAGAGATTTTTTGAAATCTGCAGAGGCCATTATCGATTACGAAGCCAATACATTGGAAATGGCGGGAATCAGCATTCCATCACTGAAAGAAGAAGAGGCACATGGAGCATCACGAGAGTTATTAATACTCACCAAGGGACAAGAAACTGAACGCAAGAAACCAATACTGTCCAAGATACGAGAAGTTAAAGGTGACTTATTTACGGCACCTGTCGAATATGCACTTGCGCATTGCGTCGCGCAAGATTTCAATATGGGAAGAGGGATCGCAGTGGAATTTCGGAGAAGATACGCATCTATTCCGGACCTCAGGGCACAACGCGCGCAAGTGGGAGAACTTGCGTACTTGAAGATTGGCGAAGAACATATTTACTACTTAGTCACAAAGCGGAGAAGTCACGAGAAACCAACACTGGAGACCCTGAGAAGATCCCTAGTAGCGCTGAAGAATCATATGAAGAGGATGAAGATATCTAAGCTCGCCATACCACGACTAGGTAGCGGTTTAGATCGGCTAAAATGGTCAAAAGTGAGAAAGCTAATAGAGACGGTGTTCAGTTCTACGGACGTGGATGTTGCGATCTACGAACTTTCAGACGAGAATAAAATCCAAACTGATCAAGAGAATAGTAAGCCCCGCTCTCAAGGAGGACGAAGAGTGGATGCAACTCTTGCAGCATGCGATACCTTGTCGACCACAGCCACCAAACGAAGTAAGAAGAAAATAATCGTAGAAAATACAAGGGAGAAGCCAAATTTAAAGAAACTGGAGGATGAAGTAGAAACTAACGTAGGAAGAATCAAAGTTGCTGAGAAGACTGTTTCATGGGCAAACTCGTTGGAGGACCGAGCAGAAAACGAAAAATCTTCGTTGCTTCCACCGCGGCCACGGTCGGAGTGCAACTTAGGTATGGAGGTTGGCCGACTTCCTGTCCTGATCGTCGAAGATTTGGAGATTCCTGCAAAGTCTGAGTGCGTGTGCACGGGCACTCATAAACGTCTCGAACCCGGAAAAACAGTATTGATCGAGCCGACAGAGATTTTAACCCACGGAGTAATGGCAGCTAGAGTGCTAGCCCAAGTTTCAATGAAGAAAGAAGTTGTAGTGCAGCTAATAAACGTCACCAATAAGACGTTAGTAGTAAAAGCGAAGACCACTGTAGGATACGCGGAGGATCATATGGACGAATCCGAGGCCCGACCTTCAACACCGGTGAATATAAAGAAGGGGGACCTGACGACATTCCATACACAAGTTGTTAAGTCAATAGGTGATGAAATTGACACGAAGCATTTAGAGTCAGAAGTACGGAGTAAATTATTAAGATTGTTGGACGAATATCGCGATATATTTTATGCAGAAGGGGATAAGTTTGCAGTAGCCAAAGGTGTTCAACATCGCATCATTACGGACGATGTGCACCCAATTGCAAAAGCGCCATATCGTGTACCACACGCTCAACGAGAAATCCTGCGAGAAAACATAAACCAGATGCTGGAAGATGAAGTGATTTCGTATTCGCAATCACCATGGTCAGCGCCGGTCGTGATGGTACCGAAGAAGAGTGAAAACGGAGAAACAAAAATTCGAGTATGCATCGACTACCGAAATCTGAATGCAGTCACCAAACGGGACTTTTATCCACTTCCAAATTTAAACGAGACCTTTGACGTATTAGGCCAAGCCACTCTCTTCACCTTGCCTCTGGATATTGGCAAGTCGAAGTAGCCCCAGAAGACAGAGAGAAAACAGCTTTCAGTACGCCCGACGGACACTACCAATGCAACCGAATGCCGTTTGGTTTGATCAACGCACCAAGCACATTTCAACGTCTGATGAACACGGTACTGACGGGCCTGACTAAAGATCGCTGTTTGGTCTACTTGGATGACGTAATTGTATACAATTCGAAGGGAGTCGATGATCACCTCGTACAACTGAAGCAAATATTTCAACGTTTGAGAGATTCGAATCTGAAGTTGAAGCCGTCTAAATGCAAATTTTTATGTAGAGAAACTAAATATCTGGGACATATCATATCCACTGAAGGGATAAGGCCAGATATGGAGAAAATACACGTTGTGCAGAATTATCCATTGCCAAAAAATGTTCGAGATATCCGAGCTTTTCTGGGCCTGGCAGGTTTTTATCGAAGATTTATACCGCAGTTTTCTCACCTAGCCAAGCCACTAACCGAACTCACTAAGAAGAATGCAAAATTCACGTGGAATAACGAAGCGCAGAAATCATTTGACGAATTGAAGAATAAATTATGCAGTAAGCCTGTGTTGCAATATCCAAACTTTGAGAAAACTTTTATTTTAACGACAGACGCGTCGGGAACCGCCATAGGAGCGATACTGAGCCAAGATTATGATGGACATGAGAAGCCGATTGCGTATGCAAGTAGACAGCTGAACAAAGCTGAAGGAAACTATTCCACAACCGAGCGAGAATGTCTAGCCGTAGTTTGGGGAATAAAACATTTTCGATGTTACCTGTACGGAAAGAAATTCAAAATCATCACCGACCATAGGCCACTTAGATGGTTATTGTCAGTGAAGGATCCGAATTCTCGATTGGCTAGATGGGCGTTGACACTTTCGGAGTATGACTTCGATATTGTTCATCGCGCAGGAAGGAAACATGGTAATGCGGACGCTCTCTCCCGAATACCAATAGCACTTGTTGAGAATGACGATAATTATTACGAGCCAGTTTGGGACAGAACCACGATCAAGATTCAGCAGAGCAAAGATCCTGAGTTACGAGAAATATTGGTGAGAATAGAGGAAGATCCAGAATTTGACGTATATTACCTTGATGAAGATGGCCTCCTTTTTAAAACCAGAGACGAAGGTGGACGTCAAGACCGACTAGTCGTACCAAAATCGATGATAACACAAATTATACACGGTTACCACGACCTTCCATATGCAGGGCACATGGGTTTTGCGAAGACATTATCAATGATCCGAAGTCGATTTTTCTGGACACATATGTCCACAGACGTGAAGAAGTACTGCGAGCGGTGCGTATCCTGCGCACAGCGGAAAAGTCCACAGAAGAAACCAGATCCCTTACAACGACTACCAGCGGTAAGCGCTCCGTTTGAACGAGTGGCGATGGACGTTGTTGGTCCATTGGTTTCGACGTTGAATGGGCACAAATACCTTCTAACCTTTCAGGATTATTTTACCCGCTATCTCGAAATAATCCCGCTGAAAGACCAAAAGGCTGAGACGATAGCCAAGGTATTTGTTACTCAAATCGTGTCGAGACATGGAGCTCCAAGGATGCTGATCACGGATCAGGGAACTAACTTCTTATCAGATCTAATGAAGGAAGTTTGTCGGTTGTTGAATATTACCAAAATTCAAACAACTCCGTACCATCCCCAATGTAACGGCATGATCGAGCGAACGCATCGAGTTATAAAGGATCTATTGTCACACTTTGTGGACGAAACGCAACGCGACTGGGATGAATGGATCCCGTATGTTGTTATGGCCTACAGGGACCATGTCCATAGTTCCACAGGAGAAACACCATTCTTCTTATTGCACGGAAGAGACATGGAGCTTCCGTACGACGCTATTACAAAACCAAGACGCAGGGCATACGACGTGGATGAGAATTATGCATCAGAACTCATCCTACGATTGCAGCGAGCCTACGAAATGGTTAGTAGGCACTTATCAGAAACTACTGATAAGCAAGTCGAAGCGTTTAATAAGAAGTCAAAACCAGTACCATTTGAAGTTGGTGACCGCGTCTATCTGCATGATCCCAGCACGAAGCTCAATCGTTCAAAAAAGTTATCGAAGCCGTGGACTGGACCCTACCGCATCCTTGAGAAGAAGGGTCCAGTAACATTTAAGATAAAAGAGATTCAAGGAAGGAAAGAGCAAATCGTCCATGCCAACCGGTTGAAGTTTCTGAAAGGAGAAGACGAAGAGTTACAGCCTGAAGCCGACGAAGGGTTACAGCCTGAGGAAGACGACGAATTCGGGGAAATTCAATTACCCAATCTGAATAGGCCAGAACTGTATGACCTGGACGAAGAACTAGCTTTCACCACTCTTTCTCGGGTCAATGAGGAATACGACGGTTCAAACAACCGAGATGACGGAGATATCAAAGCAGAAGTCGAAGAAATGTTACCCCCAGCCGAGGTAGCAGCTGAAGAAAATGATGGGGGCAATCCCCACCCTCACATCGAAGAAGATGAGCAGGTGGATAACCCCATAGAAGAAATATATCACGAGTTTGACGCACGAGAGGGAGACCCACAAGAGGTTCTTGACAACGTAAATCAACCAGTCGAAAATCGAGTCAATGACCAAGTGGAGATCGAAGCACCCAACGAGCAAGCGGCCGAACAACACCCCTACCGTACCAGGGCTCGCGGTCGCGTGTCCGATCACCCATGGGTCCTTGACCGAAGGATCTAAAACCCAACATCACTTAGTGACTAAACCACAAGTTGCACCGAACAATCTATTAGGCACTAGTACTAACAATTGTGGGTGCGCGAATAGTGAGCGTCCTAATTAAAACTGAAGTAATTATACCTTGTTACAGATACTTTCACTGTTCAGACGAATTACTTTTATAGGGTAGAGACTAAAGCTGAAGCAGCATCAATAACGTTCGACACGGACGAAAGTGTAAGTGTTTAGATTACCGTAGTATTTTTATCTTAAAAAAAAAAATAAATAAATAAAAACTGAAATATTTAATAATTAAGTGGTTTAACTTTGTTGTGGGTTATGAGCAATCTTGTGCGCGTCTAACTCGTGTGGATTAGAGAAACTTCTTTTATTTTTATTGTTGTTTTTATATCGATAATAGATTTTTTTTTTGTTTTTTTTGTGTCATTTAGGGGATTACAATTGACTTTCAAAATAGCAATATGTATCTTATAAATTCTAATTTTATATTTACTTTTATGGTAGTTGCTGCGTGTCATTTAATTAGAATTAGTTATGCTGACGAAGTCTACTATAACATAACTAAATTAGATCATCAACCTGGAATTTACTTTGAGTCCTTAGGGCCTTTGTCGATTATAAGTAGTGAATGGAAACTCGTAACGTTTGTAGACTTAAATAACTTGTATAGAAAATATGTAATGTTGAAAGAATTTCATGATAAAAATGTGGATTTTTGTAATCATCTAGAGGTTGAGCTGGTCAACGTGGTGGGCCGTGATATTCGGGTTGATTGTAAGCAATTTTTGCAAGCGACCAAAGCGAGCATGACAATTTTTCGAAAACAACAAAGTGATTTATTTTATTTTTTGGGACACGAACCTGGGAATCAAATTAGAGTAAAAAGGGGTCTAGCAAATATAGTGGGGAAAGCTAGTAAATATTTATTTGGAACCTTGGATGCTAACGATAGGGACTTTTATGAGAGAGAAATTTCGAAAATTGCGAATGATAATAAAGAGATAGTAAAGTTGATCAATAAACAAACACACGTTGATCAGAACACTTTAGTGATAATAAATGACACGTTGCAAACCATTCAAGAGAATGAACTCAATTTTAATAATAATTTAAAAACTTTAAGGGAATACGCTGATAAAACGACGAATGCACTCAATTCCGAATTACTTGCGGGGGTACTAGCAAGACATATGTCTCAATTTAATGTAGTTTTAAGTGAATTGTTGTACGAGTTAGAAACTTTAATAAATGCAGTTACGAGTGCCCAAAATGGAATCGTGCATCCGAGCGTTGTATCACCGCAGAATTTATATAACGAGCTTGTCAGGGTACAGAGACTCATCCCCAAAGGCGTAATATTTCCAATAAATTTAGCATTAGATAATATACATGAGTACTATCAATTAATGAGTTTAAATATTTTTTTCAAAAAGGGTAAACTAATTTACATATTAGGGATACCACTGGTGTTGAGTTACGAATTTACACTGTATAACGCTTTGCCATTACCTAAGCACCTTAGAAATTTCGATTATGTGTTTGTCCAACCGAACTACCAATATATCAGTGTCGATAAATCAAAACAATTTTATACGACTTTCACTGAACACCAGATGACTAGTTGTAAAAGTAGTGCTAATTTAAGGGTGTGTAAGATGTTTCAACCCCTGTATACGTATCACAGTACGACCCTATGTGAGTTGAAACTATTCCGAAATCCCGAATCCTTGCCGAAAGAATGCAACACCAAAATTATTCGTTTGAACACTAGTGTTTGGCATAAACTAACTTATAGAAACCGGTGGTTATTCGCAGTGGGCGAACCGGAAAACTTAATTATAAATTGTGATCAATCGGATCAGTCGTTAAATGCAAAAATTACTGGAGTCGGAATATTTTCACTTTCATCCGATTGTAAAGCCTACACCTCCAATAGCGTGCTGTTCCCCATGGGAGTCTTCAAAAGTAAGTGGTTTGTGGATTATATTCCAAATTTTGACCTCACACAAATCAATAGTTCAATTTTAACAGACATTCATTTGAGTAAAGCTTTAAATACAACCGTGAGATTTAATAAAGACGTATTACTTAAGAGGTTACAAGACTTAAAATTTGTAGCGAAAGATCGTGATGAGTTGCGAGACCTGGGCGAGGCTGCACAGAATCACGGTATCACTGAGCAGCGTCACTCCCAAACTTTTTACGGAGTATTGTTGGTAGGTGTTGTGCTACTTATTTTAATATGTTGTAGAATAATAAAAGTTGTCAAAAATATTAAAACGAAGTGGGTCGACCACTGTCGGTCGACTAAAGGAGAACCAAAGGTGGAGGAGGTAGTTGTAGAGGAGGTTGTTACTGAGGGGTGATTATTCAATTTTTTGTTTTTTTTTAATTGAACCCAGCAAGTCTCGAGTAAGTAGTATTGTAATTAGTTTTAAGCGATTTAGATGGTAAATATGCGAGGGCTGCGCTATGCCTAATCAGTCTATTTTATAGGAGTAGTAATTTCTTTTTTTTTTATATAAAAAGTGCATTGCCGGATGGGCAATCGACTTTTTAATAAGGGGGGGGCATTGTTGTGAACCGCTGGTGCAGTGAAGCACCACTGGTTTAAAATAGACTGATAGCACACCTGAAGGAATTCGCTGCGTCCACAGAAACAGACAACAGGACGTGAATCGGCAGCGCGTGTGGGACGCGAAGTCGGTTCTACGTGGTGGTGACTTTTGAACAAAAAGACACGCGGAAAAGTTCGAAGTGGATGGACGTATCCAACTGGGCAAAAGTTAATTAGATATTGTTTGTTAGTTGTTTTCCAAATCCCTGTTTCGGCGTAATAATTCAAAATTATGTGTGTTTAATATAAGACCCAGTCAGTAAAGTCGTGTGTGTGAATCCTGTTATCTGTTGGGGCAGCAGTTCCTACAGGCGCAAGGGTAAGTCCTCGCAACATGTCGAGTAACATTTGTTCTTTCTTTTCTTTATACCTGTAGTATTTTTCCTAATTATATCTCATCTTAAACAAGTCGTTTCATTTCATTAATGTAGAACCTCACCAGCCATTACAGCAAGGGCCCACGACCCTCCTAAACGTGGTGGTGGCACGCTACCCCTTTTTGGCGCGGCCTCGGTCACGCCAAATCGGTTAATTTTAGCCCCTAGTAGCGGGGGCTCGCGACATATATCTGAAATGCCTATCGGCACCTATATCTGAAATGCCTATCGGCACCAATTTTTGAAATGCCTATCGGAAACTACATCTGGAATGCCTATCAGCACCTATATTTGAAATGCCTATCGGCAACCATATCTGGAATGCCTATCGGCACCTATATTTGAAATGCCTATCGGCTTCTATATCTGAAATGCCTATCGATACCTATTTTTAAAATGCCAATCGCCAAATATATCTGAAATGCCTATCGGCACCTATATCTGAAATGCCTATCGGCACCTATTTTTGAAATGCCTATCGGAAACTACATCTGAAATGCCTATCAGCACCTATATTTGAAATGCCTATCGGCAACCATATCTGAAATGCCTATCGACACCTATATTTGAAATACCTATCGGCTTCTATATCTGAAATGCGTATCGGCACCTATTTTTAAAATGCCAATCGGCTACTATATCTGAAATGCCTATCGGCACCTATATCTGAATTGCCTATCGGCACCTATTTTTGAAATGCCTATCAGAAACTACATCTGAAATGCCTATCAGCACTTATATTTGAAATGCCTATCGGCAACCATATCTGAAATGCCTATCGACACCTATATTTGAAATACCTATCGGCTACTATATCTGAAATGCCTATCGGCACCTATTTTTACAATGCCAATCGGTAACTATATCTGAAATGCCTATCGGCACATATATCTGAAATGCCTATCGGCACCAATTTTTGAAATGCCTATCGGAAACTACATCTGGAATGCCTATCAGCACCTATATTTGAAATGCCTATCAGCAACCATATCTGGAATGCTTATCGGCACCTATATTTGAAATGCCTATCGGCTTCTATATCTGAAATGCCTATCGGCACCTATTTTTAAAATGCCAATCGGCAACTATATCTGAAATGCCTATCGGCACCTATATTTGAAATGCCTATCGGCACCTATTTTTGAAATGCCTATCGGAAACTACATCTGAAATGCCTATCAGCACCTATATTTGAAATGCCTATCGGCAACCATATCTGGAATGCCTATCAGCACCTATATTTGAAATGCCTATCAGCTTCTATATCTGAAATGCCTATCGGCACCTATTTTTAAAATCCTAATCGGCAACTATATCTGAAATGCCTATCGGCACCTATATCTAAAATGCCTTTCGGCACCTATTTTTGAAATGCCTATCGGCAACCATATCTTGAATGCCTATCGGCACCTATATTTGAAATGCCTATCGGCTTCTATATCTGAAATGCCTATCGACACCTATTTTTAAAATGCCAATCGCCAACTATATCTGAAATGCCTATCAGCACCTATATTTGAAATACCTATCGGCAACCATATCTGGAATGCCTATCGGCACCTATATTTGAAACGCCTATCGGCTTCTATATCTGAAATGCCTATCGGCACCTATTTTTAAAATGCCAATCGGCAACTATATCTGAAATGCCTATCGGCACCTATATCTGAAATGCCTATCGGCACCAATTTTAGAAATGCCTATCGGAAAATACATCTGAAATGCCTATCAGCACCTATATTTGAAATACCTATCGGCAACTATATCTGGAATGCCTATCGGCACCTATATTTAAAATGCCTATCGGCTTCTATATCTGAAATGCCTATCGGCACCTATTTTTGAAATGCCAATCGGCAACTATATCTGAAATGCCTATCGGCACCTATATCTGAAATGCCTATCGGCACCTATTTTTGAAATGCCTATCGGAAACTACATCTGAAATGCCTATCAGCACCTATATTTGAAATGCCTATCGGCAACCATATCTGGAATGCCTATCGGCACCTATATTTGAAATGCCTTTTGGCTTCAATATCTGAAATGCCTATCGGCACCTATTTTTAAAATGCCAATCGGCAACTATATCTGAAGTGCCTATCGGCACCTATATCTGAAATGCCTATCGGCACCTATTTTTGAAATGCCTATCGAAATCTACATCTGAAATGCCTATCAGCACCTATATTTGAAATTCCTATCGGCAACCACATCAGAAATGCCTATCGGCACCTATATCTGAAATGCCTTTCGGCATTTATATCTGAAATGCCTATCGACACCTATATATGAAATGCCTTTCGGCACCTATATTTTAAATGCCTATCCGCAACTATATCTGATATGCCTATCGGGACCTATATCTGAAATGCCTATCGGCACCTATTTTTGAAATGCCTATCGGAAACTATATCTAAAATGCCTATCGGCACCTATTTTTAAAGTGCCAATCGGCAACTAAGTCTGAAATTCCTATCGGCACCTATATCTGAAATGCCTATCGGCACCTCTTTCTGAAATGCCTATCGGCACCTATTTTTGAAATGCCTTTCGGAAACTACATCTGAAATGCCTATCTGCTCCTATATTTAAAATGCCTATCGGCAACCATATCTGAAAAGCCTATCGACACCTATATTTGAAATACCTATCGGCTTCTATATCTAAAATGCCTATCGGCACCTGTTTTTAAAATGCCAATTTGGCAACTATATCTGAAATGCCTATCGGCACCTATATCTGAAATGCCTATCGGCACCTATATCTGAAATGCCTATCGGCATCAATTTTTGATATGCCTATCGGAAAATACATCTAAAATGCCTATCAGCACCTATATTTGAAATGCCTATCGGCAACCATATCTGGAATGCCTATCGGCACCTATATTTGAAATGCCTATCGTCTTCTATATCTGAAATGCCTATCGGCACCTATTTTTAAAATGCCAATTGGCAACTATATCTGAAATGCCTATCGGCACCTATATCTGAAATGCCTATCGGCACCTATTTTTGAAATGCCTATCGGAAACTACATCTGAAATGCCTATCAGCACCTATATTTGAAATGCCTATCAGCAACCATATCTGGATTGCCTATCGGCACCTACATTTGAAATGCCCATCGGCTTCTATATCTGAAATGCCTATCGGCACCTATTTTTAAAATGCCAATCGGCAACTATATCTGAAATGCCTATCGGCACCTATATCTGAAATGCCTATCGGCACCTATTTTTGAAATGCCTATCGGAAACTACATCTGAAATGCCTATCAGCACTTATATTTGAAATGCCTATCGGCAACCATATCTGGAATGCCTATCAGCACCTATATTTGAAATGCCTATCGGCTTCTATATCTGAAATGCCTATCGGCACCTATATTTAAAATGCCAACCGGCAACTATATCTGAAATGCCTATCGGCACCTATATCTGAAATGCCTATCGGCACCTATTTTTGAAATGCCTATCGAAAACTACATCTGAAATGCCTATCAGCACCTATATTTGAAATGCCTATCGGCTTCTATATCTGAAATGCCTATCGGCACCTATATTTAAAATGCCAACCGGCAACTATATCTGAAATGCCTATCGGCACCTATATCTGAAATGCCTATCGGCACCTATTTTTGAAATGCCTATCGAAAACTACATCCGAAATGCCTATCAGCACCTATATTTGAAATGCCTATCGGCAACTATATCTGATATGCCTATCGGCACCTATATCTGAAATGCCTATCGGCACCTATTTTTGAAATGCCAATCGGCAACTATATCTGAAATGCCTATCGGCACCTATATTTAAAATGCCAATCGGCAACTATATCTGAAATGCCTATCGGCACCTATATCTGAAATGCCTATCGGCACCTATTTTTGAAATGCCTATCGAAAACTACATCTGAAATGCCTATCAGCACCTATATTTGAAATGCCTATCGGCAACTATATCTGATATGCCTATCGGCACCTATATCTGAAATGCCTATCGGCACCTATATTTAAAATGCCAACCGGCAACTATATCTGAAATGCCTATCGGCACCTATATCTGAAATGCCTATCGGCACCTATTTTTGAAATGCCTATCGAAAACTACATCTGAAATGCCTATCAGCACCTATATTTGAAATGCCTATCGGCTTCTATATCTGAAATGCCTATCGGCACCTATATTTAAAATGCCAACCGGCAACTATATCTGAAATGCCTATCGGCACCTATATCTGAAATGCCTATCGGCACCTATTTTTGAAATGCCTATCGAAAACTACATCTGAAATGCCTATCAGCACCTATATTTGAAATGCCTATCGGCTTCTATATCTGAAATGCCTATCGGCACCTATATTTAAAATGCCAACCGGCAACTATATCTGAAATGCCTATCGACACCTATTTTAAAATGCCGATCGCCAACTATATCTGAAATGCCTATCAGCACCTATATTTGAAATACCTATCGGCAACCATATCTGGAATGCCTATCGGCACCTATATTTGAAATGCCTATCGGCTTCTATATCTAAAATGCCTATCGGCACCTATTTTCAAAATGCTAATCGGCAACTATATCTGAAATGCCTATCGGCACATATATCTGAAATGCCTATCGGCACCTAAATTTGAAATGCCTATCGAAAACTACATCTGAAATGCCTATCAGCACCTATATTTGAAATGCCTATCGGCAACCACATCAGAAATGCCTATCGGCACCTATATCTGAAATGCCTTTCGGCATTTATATCTGAAATGCCTATCGACACCTATATACAAAATGCCTATCGGCACCTATATTTGAAATGCCTATCGGCTTCTATATCTGAAATGCCTATCGGCACCTATTTTCAAAATGCCAATCGGCAACTATATCTGAAATGCCTATCGGCACCTATATCTGAAATGCCTATCGGCACCTATTTTTGAAATGCCTATCGGAAACTACATCTGAAATGCCTATCAGCACCTATATTTGAAATGCCTATCGGCAACCATATCTGAAATGCCTGTCGGCACCTATATTTGAAATGCCTATCGGCTTCAATATCTGAAATGCCTATCGGCACCTATTTTTAAAATGCCAATCGGCAACTATATCTGAAGTGCCTATCGGCACCTACATCTGAAATGCCTATCGGCACCTATTTTTGAAATGCCTATCGAAAACTACATCTGAAATGCCTATCAGCACCTATATTTGAAATGCCTATCGGCAACCACATCAGAAATGCCTATCAGCACCTATATCTGAAATGCCTTTCGGCATTTATATCTGAAATGCCTATCGACACCTATATACAAAATGCCTATCGGCACCTATATTTTAAATGCCTATCGGCAACTATATCTCATATGCCTATCGGCACCTATATCTGAAATGCCTATCGGCACCTATTTTTGAAATGCCTATCGGAAACTACATCTAAAATGCCTATCGGCACCTATTTTTAAAGTGCCAATCGGCAACTAAAACTGAAATGCCTATCGGCACCTATATCTGAAATGCCTATCGGCACCTCTTTCTGAAATGCCTATCGGCACCTATTTTTGAAATGCCTTTCGTAAACTACACCTGAAATGCCTATCTGCTCCTATATTTGAAATGCCTATCGGCAACCATATCTGAAAAGCCTATCGACACCTATATTTGAAATACCTATCGGCTTCTATATCTGAAATGCCTATCGGCACCTGTTTTTAAAATGCCAATCGGCAACTATATCTGAAATGCCTATCGGCACCTATATCTGAAATGCCTATCGGCATCAATTTTTGAAATGCCTATCGGAAACTACATCTAAAATGCCTATCAGCACCTGTATTTGAAATGCCTATCGGCAACCATATCTGGAATGCCTGTCGGCACCTATATTTGAAATGCCTATCGGCTTCTATATCTAAAATGCCTTTCGGCACCTATTTTTGAAATGCCTATCGGCAACCATATCTTGAATGCCTATCAGCACCTATATTTGAAATGCCTATCGGCTTCTATATCTGAAATGCCTATCGACACCTATTTTTAAAATGCCAATCGCCAACTATATCTGAAATGCCTATCAGCACCTATATTTGAAATACCTATCGGCAACCATATCTGGAATGCCTATCGGCACCTATATTTGAAACGCCTATCGGCTTCTATATCTGAAATGCCTATCGGCACCTATTTTTAAAATGCCAATCGGCAACTATATCTGAAATGCCTATCGGCACCTATATCTGAAATGCCTATCGGCACCAATTTTAGAAATGCCTATCGGAAACTACATCTGGAATGCCTATCAGCACCTATATTTGAAATGCCTATCGGCAACCATATCTGGAATGCCTATCGGCACCTATATTTGAAATGCCTATCGGCTTCTATATCTGAAATGCCTATTGGCACCTATTTTTAAAATGCCAATCGGCAACTATATCTGAAATGCCTTTTGGCACCTATATCTGAAATGCCTATCGGCACCTATTTTTGAAATGCCTATCGGAAACTACATCTGAAATGCCTATCAGCACCTATATTTGAAATGCCTATCGGCAACCATATCTGGAATGCCTATCGGCACCTATATTTAAATGCCTATCGGCTTCAATATCTGAAATGCCTATCGGCACCTATTTTTAAAATGCCAATTGGCAACTATATCTGAAGTGCCTATCGGCACTTATATCTTAAATGCCTATCGGCACCTATTTTTGAAATGCCTATCGAAAACTACATCTGAAATGCCTATCAGCACCTATATTTGAAATGCCTATCGGCAACCATATCTGGAATGCCTATCGGCACCTATATTTAAATGCCTATCGGCTTCAATATCTGAAATGCCTATTGGCACCTATTTTTAAAATGCCAATTGGCAACTATATCTGAAGTGCCTATCGGCACTTATATCTTAAATGCCTATCGGCACCTATTTTTGAAATGCCTATCGAAAACTACATCTGAAATGCCTATCAGCACCTATATTTGAAATGCCTATCGGCAACGACATCAGAAATGCCTATCGGCACCTATATCTGAAATGCCTTTCGGCACCTATATCTGAAATGCCTATCGGCACCTATTTTTGAAATGCCTATCGGAAACTACATCTAAAATGCCTATCAACACCTATTTTTAAAGTGCCAATCGGCAACTAAATCTGAAATGCCTATCGGCACCTATATCTGAAATGCCTATCGGCACCTCTTTCTGAAATGCCTATCTGCTCCTATATTTGAAATGCCTATCGGCAACCATATCTGAAAAGCCTATCGACACCTATATTTGAAATACCTATCGGCTTCTATATCTGAAATGCCTATCGGCACCTGTTTTTAAAATGCCAATCGGCAACTATATCTGAAATTGCTATCGGCACCTATATCTGAAATGCCTATCGGCATCAATTTTTGAAATGCCTATCGAAAACTACATCTAAAATGCCTATCAGCACCTATATTTGAAATGCCTATCGGCAACCATATCTGGAATGCCTATCGGCACCTATATTTGAAATGCCTATCGGCTTCTATATCTGAAATGCCTATCAGCACCTATTTTTAAAATGCCAATTGGCAACTATATCTGAAATGCCTATCGGCACCTATGTCTGAAATGCCTATAGGCACCTGTTTTTGAAATGCCTATGGGAAACTACATCTGAAATGCCTATCAGCACCTATATTTGAAATGCCAATCGGTAACTATATCTGAAATGCCTATCGGCACCTATATCTGAAATGCCTATCGGCACCAATTTTTGAAATGCCTATCGGAAACTACATCTGGCATGCCTATCAGCACCTATATTTGAAATGCCTATCGGCAACCATATCTGGAATGCCTATCGGCACCT
This sequence comes from Venustoraphidia nigricollis, assembly GCA_034508555.1. Lineage (NCBI taxonomy): Eukaryota > Metazoa > Arthropoda > Insecta > Raphidioptera > Raphidiidae > Venustoraphidia > Venustoraphidia nigricollis. The sequence continues at coordinate 88,115 of JAVRKA010000505.1, forward strand.
ATATTTGAAATGCCTATCGGCTTGTATATCTGAAATGCCTATCGACACCTATTTTTAAAATGCCAATCGGCAACTATATCTGAAATGCCTATGGGCACCTATATTTAAAATGCCTATCGGCACCTATTTTTGAAATGCCTATCGGAAACTACATCTGAAATGCCTATCAGCACCTATATTTGAAATTCCTATTGGCAACCATATCTGGGATGCCTATCGGCACCTATATTTGAAATGCCTATCGGCTTCTATATCTGAAAAGCCTATCGGCACCTATTTTTAAAATGCCAATCGGCAACTATATCTGAAATGCCAATCGGCAACTATATCTGAAATGCCTATAGGCACCTATTTTTAAAATGCCAATCGGCAACTATATCTGAAATGCCTATCGGTACCTATTTTTGAAATGCCTATCGGAAACTACATCTGAAATGCCTATCAGCACTTATATTTGAATAGCCTATCGGCAACCATATAGGGAATGCCTATCGGCACCTATATTTGAAATGCCTATCGGCTTCTATATCTGAAATGCCTATCGGCACCTATTTTTTAAATGCCAATCGGCAACTATATCTGAAATGTCTATCGGCACCTATATCTGAAATGCCTATTGCACCTATTTTTGAAATGCCTTTCGGAAACTACATCTGAAATGCCTATCTGCTCCTATATTTGAAATGCCTACCGGCAACCATATCTGGAATGCCTATCGGCACCTATATTTAAAATGCCTATCGGCTTCTCTATCTGAAATGCCTATCGACACTTATTTTTAAAATGCCAATTGGCAACTATATCTGAAATGCCTATCGGCACCTATATCTGAAATGCCCATCGGCACCTATTTTTGAAATGCCTATCGGAAACTACATCTGAAATTCCTAACAGCACCAATATTTGAAATGCCTATCGGCAACCATATCTGAAATGCCTATCGGCACCTATTTTTAAAATGCCAATCGGCAACTATATCTGAAATGCCTATCGGCACCTATATCTGAAATGCCTATCGGCAGCAATTTTAGAAATGCCTATCGGAAACTACATCTGAAATGCCTATCAGCACCTATATTTGAAATACCTATCGGCAACCATATCTGGAATGCCTATCGGCACCTATATTTGAAATGCCTATCGGCTTCTATATCTGAAATGCCTATCGGCATCTATTTTTAAAATGCCAATCGGCAACTATATCTGAAATGCCTATCGGCACATATATTTGAAATGCCTATCGGCACCTATTTTTGAAATGCCTATCGAAAACTAAATCTGAAATGCCTATCAGCACCTATATTTGAAATGCCTATCGGCAACCATATCTGGAATGCCTATCGGCACCTATATTTGAAATTGTTATCGGCTTCAATATCTGAAATGTCTATCGGCACCTATTTTTAAAATGCCAATCGGCAACTATATCTGAAGTGCCTATCGATACCTATATATGAAATGCCTATCGGCACCTATATTTTAAATGCCTATCGGCAACTATATCTGATATGCCTATCGGCACCTATATCTGAAATGCCTATCGGCACCTATTTTTGAAATGCCTATCGGAAACTACATCTAAAATGCCTATCGGCACCTATTTTTAAAGTGCCAATCGGCAACTAAATCTGAAATGCCTATCGGCACCTATATCTGAAATGCTTATCGGCACCTCTTTCTGAAATGCCTATCGGCACCTATTTTTGAAATGCCTTTCGGAAACTACATCTGAAATGCCTATCTGCTCCTATATTTAAAATGCCTATCGGCAACCATATCTGAAAAGCCTATCGACACCTATATTTGAAATACCTATCGGCTTCTATATCTAAAATGCCTATCGGCACCTGTTTTTAAAATGCCAATCGGTAACTATATCTGAAATGCCTATCGGCACCTATATCTGAAATGCCTATCGGCACCAATTTTTGAAATGCCTATCGGAAACTACATCTGAAATGCCTATCAGCACCTCTATTTGAAATGCCTATCGACACCTATATTGAAATACCTATCGGCTTCTATATCTGAAATGCCTATCGGCACCTATTTTTAAAATGCCAATCGGTAACTATATCTGAAATGCCTATCGGCACCTATATCTGAAATGCCTATCGGCACCAATTTTTGAAATGCCTATCGGAAACTACATCTGGAATGCCTATCAGCACCTATATTTGAAATGCCTATCGGCAACCATATCTGGAATGCCTATCGGCACCTATATTTGAAATGCCTATCGGCTTCTATATCTGAAATGCCTATCGACAACTATTTTTAAAATGCCAATCGGCAACTATATCTGAAATGCCTATCTGCACCTATATCTAAAATGCCTATCGGCACCTATTTTTGAAATGCCTATCGGAAACTACATCTGAAATGCCTATCAGCACCTATATTTGAAATGCCTATCGGCAACCATATCTGGAATACCTATCGGCACCTATATTTGAAATGCCTATCGGCTTGTATATCTGAAATGCCTATCGACACTTATTTTTAAAATGCCAATCGGCAACTATATCTGAAATGCCTATGGGCACCTATATTTAAAATGCTTATCGGCACCTATTTTTGAAATGCCTATCGGAAACTACATCTGAAATGCCTATCAGCACCTATATTTGAAATTCCTATCGGCAACAATATCTGGGATGCCTATCGGCACCTATATTTGAAATGCCTATCGGCTTCTATATCTGAAATGCCTATCGGCACCTATTTTTAAAATGCCAATCGGCAACTATATCTGAAATTCCAATCGGCAACTATATCTGAAATGCCTATAGGCACCTATTTTTAAAATGCCAATCTGCAACTATATCTGAAATGCCTATCGGTTCCTATTTTTGAAATGCCTATCGGAAACTACATCTGAAATGCCTATCAGCACTTATATTTGAATAGCCTATCGGCAACCATATAGGGAATGCCTATCGGCACCTATATTTGAAATGCCTATTGGCTTCTATATCTGAAATGCCTATCGGCACCTATTTTTAAAATGCCAATCGGCAACTATATCTGAAATGCCTATCGGCACCTATATCTGAAATGCCTATCGGCATAAATTTTTGAAATGCCTATCGGAAATTACATCTAAAATGCCTATCAGCACCTATATTTGAAATGCCTATCGGCAACCATATCTATAATGCCTATCGGCACCTATATTAAAATGCCTATCGGCTTCTCTGTCTGAAATGCCTATCGACACTTATTTTTAAAATGCCAATTGGCAACTATATCTGAAATGCCTATCGGCACCTATATCTGAAATGCCCATCGGCACCTATTTTTGAAATGCCTATCGGAAACTACATCTGAAATGCCTATCAGCACCTATATTTAAAATGCCTATCGGCAACCATATCCGGAATGCCTATCGGCACCTATATTTGAAATGACTATCGGCTTCTATATCTGAAATGCCTATCGGCACCTATTTTTAAAATGCCAGTCGGCAAATATATCTGAAATGCCTATCGGCACCTATATCTGAAATGCCTATCGGCACCTATTTTTGAAATGCCTATCGGAAACTACATCTGAAATGCCTATCAGCACTTATATTTGAAATGCCTATCGGCAACCAAATCTGAAATGCCTATCGACACCTATATTTGAAATACCTATCGGCTTCTATATCTAAAATGCCTATCGGCACCTATTTTTAAAATGCCAATCGGTAACTATATCTGAAATGCCTATCGGCACCTATATCTGAAATGCCTATCGGCACCAATTTTTGAAATGCCTATCGGAAACTACATCTGGAATGCCTATCAGCACCTATATTTGAAATGCCTATCGGCAACCATATCTGGAATGCCTATCGGCACCTATATTTGAAATGCCTATCGGCTTCTATATCTGAAATGCCTATCGATACCTATTTTTAAAATGCCAATCGCCAAATATATCTGAAATGCCTATCGGCACCTATATCTGAAATGCCTATCGGCACCTATTTTTGAAATGCCTATCGGAAACTACATCTGAAATGCCTATCAGCACCTATATTTGAAATGCCTATCGGCAACCATATCTGAAATGCCTATCGACACCTATATTTGAAATACCTATCGGCTTCTATATCTGAAATGCATATCGGCACCTATTTTTAAAATGCCAATCGGCTACTATATCTGAAATGCCTATCGGCACCTATATCTGAAATGCCTATCGGCACCTATTTTTGAAATGCCTATCAGAAACTACATCTGAAATGCCTATCAGCACTTATATTTGAAATGCCTATCGGCAACCATATCTGAAATGCCTATCGACACCTATATTTGAAATACCTATCGGCTTCTATATCTGAAATGCCTATCGGCACCTATTTTTACAATGCCAATCGGTAACTATATCTGAAATGCCTATCGGCACATATATCTGAAATGCCTATCGGCACCCATTTTTAAAATGCCAATCGGCAACTACATCTGAAATGCCTATCAGCACTTATATTTGAATAGCCTATCGGCAACCATATAGGGAATGCCTATCGGCACCTATATTTGAAATGCCTATCGGCTTCTATATCTGAAATGCCTATCGGCACCAATTTTTAAAATGCCAATCGGCAACTATATCTGAAATGCCTATCGGCACCAATATCTGAAATGCAAATTGACACCTATTTTTGAAATGCCTTTCGGAAACTACATCTGAAATGCCTATCTGCTCCTATATTTGAAATGCCTATCGGCAACCATATCTGGAATGCCTATCGGCACCTATATTTAAAATGCCTATCGGCCTCTCTATTTGAAATGCCTATCGACACTTATTTTTAAAATGCCAATTGGCAACTATATCTGAAATGCCTATCGGCACCTATATCTGAAATGCCCATCGGCACCTATTTTTGAAATGCCTATCGGAAACTTCTTCTGAAATGCCTATCAGCACCTATATTTGAAATGCCTATCGGCAACCAAATCTGGAATGCCTATCGGCACCTATATTTGAAATGCTTATCGGCTTTTATATCTGAAATGCCTATCGGCACCTATTTTTAAAATGCCAATCGGCAACTATATCTGAAATGCCTATCGGCACCTATATCTGAAATGCCTATCGGCACCTATTTTTGAAATGCCTATCGGAAACTACATCTGAAATGCCTATCAGCACCAATATTTGAAATGCCTATCGGCAACCATATCTGAAATGCCTATCGACACCTATATTTGAAATACCTATCGGCTTCCATATCTATAATGCCTATCGGCAACTATTTTTAAAATGCTAATCGGCAACTATATCTGAAATGTCTATCGGCACCTATATCTGAAATGCCTATCGGCACCAATTTTAGAAATGCCTATCGGAAACTACATCTGGAATGCCTATCAGCACCTATATTTGAAATGCCTATCGGCAACGACATCAGAGATGCCTATCGGCACTTATATCTGAAATGCCTTTCGGCATTTATATCTGAAATGCCTATCGACACCTATATACGAAATGCCTATCGGCACCTATATTTTAAATGCCTATCGGCAACTATATCTAATATGCCCATCGGCACCTATATCTGAAATGCCTATCGGCACCTATTTTTGAAATACCTATCGGAAACTACATCTAAAATGCCTATCAACACCTATTTTTAAAGTGCCAATCGGCAACTAAATCTGAAATGCCTATCGGCTCCTATATCTGAAATGCCTATCGGCACCTCTTTCTGAAATGCCTATCGGCACCTATTTTTGAAATGCCTTTCGGAAACTACATCTGAAATGCCTATCTGCTCCTATATTTGAAATGCCTATCGGCAACCATATCTGAAAAGCCTATCGACACCTATATTTGAAATACCTATCGGCTTCTATATCTGAAATGCCTATCGGCACCTGTTTTTAAAATGCCAATCGGCAACTATATCTGAAATGCCTATCGGCACCTATATCTGAAATGCCTATCGGCATCAATTTTTGAAATGCCTATCGAAAACTACATCTAAAATGCCTATCAGCACCTATATTTGAAATGCCTATCGGCAACCATATCTGGAATGCCTATCGGCACCTATATTTGAAATGCCTATCGGCTTCTATATCTGAAATGCCTATCAGCACCTTTTTTTAAAATGCCAATTGGCAACTATATCTGAAATGCCTATCGGCACCTATATCTGAAATGCCTATAGGCACCTATTTTTGAAATGCCTATCGGAAACTACATCTGAAATGCCTATCAGCACCTATATTTGAAATGCCAATCGGTAACTATATCTGAAATGCCTATCGGCACCTATATCTGAAATGCCTATCGGCACCAATTTTTGAAATGCCTATCGGAAACTACATCTGGCATGCCTATCAGCACCTATATTTGAAATGCCTATCGGCAACCATATCTGGAATGCCTATAGGCACCTATATTTGAAATGCCTATCGGCTTGTATATCTGAAATGCCTATCGACACCTATTTTTAAAATGCCAATCGGCAACTATATCTGAAATGCCTATGGGCACCTATATTTAAAATGCCTATCGGCACCTATTTTTGAAATGCCTATCGGAAACTACATCTGAAATGCCTATCAGCACCTATATTTGAAATTCCTATTGGCAACCATATCTGGGATGCCTATCGGCACCTATATTTGAAATGCCTATCGGCTTCTATATCTGAAAAGCCTATCGGCACCTATTTTTAAAATGCCAATCGGCAACTATATCTGAAATGCCAATCGGCACCTATATCTGAAATGCCTATTGGCACCTATTTTTGAAATGCCTTTCGGAAACTACATCTGAAATGCCTATCTGCTCCTATATTTGAAATGCCTACTGGCAACCATATCTGGAATGTCTATCGGCACCTATATTTAAAATGCCTATCGGCTTCTCTATCTGAAATGCCTATCGACACTTATTTTTAAAATGCCTATTGGCAACTATATTTGAAATGCCTATCGGCACCTATATCTGAAATGCCCATCGGCACCTATTTTTGAAATGCCTATCGGAAACTACATCTGAAATTCCTAACAGCACCAATATTTGAAATGCCTATCGGCAACCATATCTGAAATGCCTATCGGCACCTATTTTTAAAATGCCAATCGGCAACTATATCTGAAATGCCTATCGGCACCTATATCTGAAATGCCTATCGGCACCAATTTTAGAAATGCCTATCGGAAACTACATCTGAAATGCCTATCAGCACCTATATTTGAAATACCTATCGGCAACCATATCTGGAATGCCTATCGGCACCTATATTTGAAATGCCTATCGGCTTCTATATCTGAAATGCCTATCGGCACCTATTTTTAAAATGCCAATCGGCAACTATATCTGAAATGCCTATCGGCACATATATTTGAAATGCCTATCGGCACCTATTTTTGAAATGCCTATCGGAAACTAAATCTGAAATGCCTATCAGCACCTATATTTGAAATGCCTATCAGCCACCATATCTGGAATGCCTATCGGCACCTATATTTGAAATGCCTATCGGCTTCAATATCTGAAATGTCTATCGGCACCTATTTTTAAAATGCCAATCGGCAACTATATCTGAAGTGCCTATCGATACCTATATATGAAATGCCTATCGGCACCTATATTTTAAATGCCTATCGGCAACTCTATCTGATATGCCTATCGGCACCTATATCTGAAATGCCTATCGGCACCTATTTTTGAAATGCCTATCGGAAACTACATCTAAAATGCCTATCGGCACCTATTTTTAAAGTGCCAATCGGCAACTAAATCTGAAATGCCTATCGGCACCTATATCTGAAATGCTTATCGGCACCTCTTTCTGAAATGCCTATCGGCACCTATTTTTGAAATGCCTTTCGGAAACTACATCTGAAATGCCTATCTGCTCCTATATTTAAAATGCCTATCGGCAACCATATCTGAAAAGCCTATCGACACCTATATTTGAAATACCTATCGACTTCTATATCTAAAATGCCTATCGGCACCTGTTTTTAAAATGCCAATCGGTAACTATATCTGAAATGCCTATCGGCACCTATATCTGAAATGCCTATCGGCATCAATTTTTGAAATGCCTATC